>BRDA01038277.1:8945-23414 GCA_036984385.1 Crenuchus spilurus
TGTCACAATGACCATGTCCATCAGGAGCTAAATGCTGCAACTAGACAAAGATGCAGCGTAGCATTTGGTTTAAAGTACATGTTTACGATGCGACGTAGAAACAGATCAACGTCGTAAATCGAGGACTACCTGTACCAGTAACACTGTGGTAAAGCAATGTTTAAATACAGTGTAATTCTGAACATATTAACCAGACAGAACATTTACGTACAGTTACACACAAAACCTCTATGAACTTCATTCTAACTTTGAAGCATGGTGGAGGGAGTATAATGCTTTGGGGCTGCTTTGCCATGCATCACTGAATGAACAAAGAATTTCAAAGGTGTATCAGAACATGTTATAGGAGACTGTAAAGGCAAGAGTCAGTGATCTGAAGCTGAAGAGATGGTGGGTGATTCAAAGCCCAAAGCACACCAGTAAACTGAAAAAGCAGAAAACGTGTGTCCTGACATGAACCGTATTGAGATGCTGTGAGACCTGTGCAACATTCTAGATGCACTGATGAACAAACACATTTGCAGGCAGGATTCATCCAAAATGTCGCGCAGGTCTTATTTGAAGCTGCTGGAAACATTTGTTGGAGGATCTAAAATTCAAAAATTCTTTTCTCTACTGCATTGTGGATGTTTACTGAGGATGCTCAGTGAAAGACATGAACAGTACATCTGTTAATAGCTTAGTTTGATTGTCTATAATTGTGACTGATCAGAACATCTATTCTAATCTGATGGTTGTTATTGCTTTGCTTCCATGACCACATATTGTCATGTTAAAGCATCTACATGAGGTCATATGTGTGTGCACGTGTTTGTTTAGACAACATTTGTGACAGAATAGAGGCCACAGTGTGGTTAATCAGACTGATTTGAGCATCATATTGCCTATCGCTGAGGGCTAATCACAACTCAGCCATGACTACATTCAGTCCAGTAACTCCACACACACATCACATATATGTGGTGGTGAGTAATACTGTATAAATACTGTGTATCTCTCAGAGCTACAGCTGCCACATTCCTAATATCAACACTCCTGAACCAGAGACAACATCAGAACCTGGACTAAGCAGAACCAGAACTGGTCCAACATCCTCTTTTCTTTACATTTCATTAGTAAATCAGCTCCTAGAGTCTGAAGTCCAGTGTGCAGTTTCTGTGATGGTTTGTGTGTTTAGTCCAAAGTCAACAGATTTTAGAGCACTTCATGCTTCCATCTGCTGATGAGCTTTATGGAGGTTTTCCAGCAGAGTTGAATTTATGAATAATGAACTTTTTCACCAGGTTCATGTACGACTGTGGCTGTTTGTTCAAAGACTTTCTTTAAAACAAGAGCATCAAACCTGATGAAAGAAGAATCTGAACATTGTGAAATAATGTGACCAGAAAGCTGATTACTGAACGATAATTAAAAGAGTGGCAGAAATGTTCTGTGTCAAACATTGTTTGTGTGTTTTTGTTAGAAACTAAAGCCTCCGCTGGCATCTAAAGATCACCTGTCAGAGCCAGACATCTTCTGCTGTTGATGTCTCTGACAATCCACCACACTGACTGGCCTGTCTTTTGTTCTGTCATATTTTCTGAGAGGATCCAGCCTGCAATTGGCAGATTAATAACACATAATGCTTAAGAGTCTGAGCTCTGATTAAAAATGCTGGTATAATGCCAGCCTATTAGTGGAAAGCCTTGAGAAAGCCTAAACCGCTGCTATCACACAGAGAATTGAGTTTACACTTGGGCAAGTGGATGCATAACCATTATAATGAACACAGGCAGCTCTCAAATGTAGCCAAAGGAGATCCTCTTTGTATTTTTGGTGAAGAGTGCCTGTTTTGATGCCTTCTTAAATAAAAGAACAGAGAATGTGTACATGATGATGGCTGGATGCTTGACATATGATTACAAGCTGTTGTCATATGCAGCTCATTATATCTTCTAACTCTGTTCCTGCATCTTTTATTTCTCTCTCCTTCTTCAGATGAGAAGATTCAAAAGATGTAATATTTTTTTGGGGAGGGGGGGTGGGTGCCATGTGACAGAAGCAGCCCCCAGATCGAGGGTCCGCTTCTTGCAAAGCTCCTGAACAAATGTGGCCCCTCATCAAGTGTGAGCGAGGCTCAGCTGCTGTAATGAAGGCGGCGATGCAGTAAAGAGGCGCCGATGTTGACTTCTTAAACCGCGAGGCAGGGAAACACGGCTAACGAGCAGCTGGAGTCTCGGCTGTAAACGAGGGTCAAGATCAAATTAAAAAAAGAACCTCAGCTCAAGGATGCAAAGACAGGAACCTTTCAAATGAAGAAACAGAAGAGCTGAAGCTGCAGTCAAGCCCAGTTTCAGCACAAGGTTCTCTCGCCATTTTTGACGCCCCTTAAAATAAAAGCCTCCAGATTCACAAAGTAATAATTAGACTGTCGACTGTGCGCCGTGTTTGTAGCATGTTTTATGAAGTTCTGCAAAGTAAATTAATTTAGTTCAAGGATGGTTATTTAGAGCTGATCAAGAGAATTTTGGTAAGCGTGAATGTGTCGCCTCCAAGGATGCTGTGAGGATTTTAACGAGGTTGCTTTTCAAAAGGAGACATTTTCATTTTCACCCTTGTTAGTGGTGCTGATGCACATTGCCCTGATGTTTGGATTTGTGCCACCACTTAAAGTACCACTTGTTTTATTTACAAACCCCATTTCCAGAAAAGTTTCCAAAATTATTTTTTACATTCACAGTCTTTCTTTAATGACAAACTTAATTTTATTTGAAATATAAACAAAAGTTGGGACAGAGTCCCAAAGTATAAGCAAGTTTTCACAATTATCAGCTCATCAAGAACAAAAAAATGAGCCACCAAAAGTTTTGTCTTTATAAGCCTGGACGGGTCGTGGTTCATCACATTGGGCCAACCATCAGTCAGTACAGAGAAAATGTTTCTCAGTGTAATTCAGCTCTTTCAGCATCTACATGTCATGTAAAGATTCAGGTAGTCAGAGGAAAGCTCTGTGTGTGTGTGTATGTGTGACCATCAAGTTCTCAGGTGGTTCTGTTTGAGAAACTGTCATGTTACTGTGATGTAAATAGTCACATGAGCTCAGGAGCACTTTAGAATAGGTTCTCTGGACCTGAAGTCATCTGAGAATGGTCAGGCAAGCTTGTTTTTTGGAAAATCAGACATCAGAGTCTATGTACCAAAGACCAACCATGCAACACCCAGCATCTGTGTTGGGGGGGGCATCAGTGCTCACCCATGGCATAGATGATCTGCATATATGTGAAGGCAGCATTGATGTGCAGGCTTATGTTGGAATTTTGGAGAGAAAAATGCTGCTGTTAAGGAACTGAGGGCAGCCCAACTTTTCTGTGATTGCGTGCTGTTGTTTTAGAAATACCAAACGACAGGCTTGAGATTTTTGCAGTTTTGTCTCAAATTGGAGCTGCGCAGAGAGGTATTTGGAAACCCAGGGGAAGGAGCTGTTGGCAGGAGCTGGGTGTTTTATGTCTTTTGGCTTTCTTCCCTGCCTTTAAGTGGGGATATCAGTTACCAGAGTATCCGTTCTCTTACTCTACCCACAAACACTAACACACCACTCACGAGACTCCCTGTAGCTCTGCCCCAGCATAGTCAGATTCAACCCACTGCTTAACAGAGATAAGGTTTCCAGTTGGAAATGGTGCGGGTTTTGATATAAATCTGGCGTGTGGCCGTGCAGAAGGCCTGTCTCGGTTCTGTAAACCAGTACACTGATCCAGCATATTAAGTGATGCTCCATTTACACCTGCAGACGTGAATTACAGACTGAATGCTTTGACTCTGAGTCATGGTCAAAGCTACAGAATTGCAAGACTCACAGCTGCAGTTTTTACAGGTTTGCATACACGAGTGTCCAAAAGTTTGTGGACACCCCTTCTAATGAATGCATTCAGCTGATAGAGATGTACAAACAGCTTGTCTGTAGAGAAGTACTGCCAATACAACAGGACTAAACATCAACCTGTTGGCACCCTGTCTAATGCCAGGTGTGTGCAAGAGGGGTATAAAGACCCCCAGGATTGAGCTGTGATCTCTGCTTCATACAATACTTTTGGGATAAGGTGGTGATCACCCAGCATCCTGATGCTTTTGTTGGCTGAATGCAATCAGATCCTCACAGCAATGCTCCAAAATCTAGTAGAAAGTCTTCTCTGGACAGCAGAGAACAACAAAAGCAGGATAAACTCTCTTTAATAGCCTTAGTGCATGAACAGGTGCACCAATACTTTATTGTGGATAGGTCAGCTAATATAATTTGTGGCTGAATGCAATCAAATCCTCACAGCAGCGCCTGTAGAAAGCCTTCCCAGGACAGTAGCAAGACTCTTCTTTATTATAAAAGAAACACGGAATGAGCCAGTGTCCCAATACTTTTGAGAATGTAGTGTATTATAAAGGTATATTAACACCAGTTGGGCAAGGAGGCAGGGTTTCCTGATGCCCTGCTGGTGTAGATCAGATATAGGGACTAAATTTGAAATTCATGTTTCCAAGTTGTGTGAAAGGAAGTGTAGCATGCTGGGAAAATAATAAGAATCTGCCCTCATTTAATCACATCTCTCAATCTGCTTCCTTCTCCTTTTTCAAAGGCATTTATTTTCCAGCACTGCCTATCCTGGCTCTTATTTTAGACAGACTTTGAACTGATTCACACATGCATGACTCTGTGCAGACTCGGTGTGTACAAATGTGTCTAATTCTTCATATAACTTCTTTATGTTTTCATTGAATTAACATTTAAGCTGCTTACTGATGAAAAGAGTGACAGGCCGTATCCACAGGTACCCGCAGTGAATACTTAATAATGCAGGGCTGAATAATTACAGTCTTTATATTCTGGTCAGTATGACAAAGACTAGCTGTTAGAAAGCCTTGTGAGAGTGTGGAGAAGGTGCCACGTTCATTGCATTTGGCAGCGAGAGATAGATAGTGCCACAGCGCTGCCAGTTACTCTTTCTTCTGGGGAAGGAAAAGCAGGTGGATTAGCCTGCCTCTCCACTCGTAGTAGTGCAGCAATTCTCCCACGTAAAAGCAGGCAGATGCATGCATTATTTATCTCTGCAGCACCTGGATCCCCCCCACCGAGCAGGTAGAGAAGGTAACAGCTGAGCGCTGTTGGTGGCTCTGGTATACTCAGCAAATTATAATTTTCTTTTCCCGGCATGTTGTGAAAGCTACCTTTTCAACTAGCAAACTGTTAAATACATTAATGCATTTAGTATCACCTCAGAACAAACAAAACAATCTAGTGTCTCAGTTGTTGGATGTAAAATGTCGTAGCTTTTGTCTCTAAACATGGCAAAGAATCTCACGCATATACCAGCCAATTCTGGACCAAGTACAGCCCAATTACAGGTCTATTATGGCAGCGTCCATCATGTTTGGTCCAGTTGTTGCAGCCATGTTTAAGGTTTGTCATGGCAATTTAATTGTGAGCCACAGGTGGCCCAAGTACAACCTATCGTGCATTGTATTAATTCATTTCTATTTAGTGCCAACTATAGTTATTGAATCCCTGAGTCATGGTTTAATTCAGCTTAAACTTAAACCAGTGAACGTAGTAAACATGGGCCAAAACTGCAGTCATGTTTAAGATCACTGAGTTTGAAATTCAGGCCACATGTGGCCCAAATACAACCTACCCTATGCAAGATTTGAATTCTACCAGAACCAATTCTACCAATTCTACCAGAACCAATTCTATTTTGTGTCAAATTATATTGTAATTCAAGTTAAACTGAGATTGTACACTCCTGATCAAAATCTTAAGACCAGTTAAAAAAATTGCAAGAATTTGCATTTTGCAGTATTGGATCTTAAGAAGGTTCTAAGTAGAGCTTCAGTTGACATGGAATCCACATTTTTGTGCAGATTTTGTCTTTTAAATGCCATCGTATTAAACGTTTGATCAGCTGAAAAAATTATGTTTGAGTGAAAATGCAGTTTTCCAAAAATTGGCAGCTTAAAACTTTGTCTCTTGCGCCAATTTCATGTTTTAGCATTGTGAAGCTCTACTTAGAACCTTCTTAAGATCCAATATTGCAAAATGCAAATTTTTGCAATTTTTTAACTGGTCTTAACTGGTCAGCATCGAGATCAGTCACCACTAGGGTTTGCCACCCGTACCATAAAAACGGAATTGTTTCTTATTTGTGAACTAAAAGTCATGTTCCGTATTGAGCCGACACGGGACGCGATTTGTTCCGTATTTTCATCAAAAAGGGAGAAATGCAATTGAACTGAGCGAGCGCCCTCCAAAAACAGTCACGTTATATTAAATGGAGACGAGTCAAACACTAGGATCCAGCGGGACTGCTCAATCTGAAGCCCACCTACAATCTCGCTGATTAGCTCAGCCGTTTGTTGCTAATCTGTGATTGGCTGGCCCCGCTGTCACTTCATCTGTTTCACTGCCAAGAGCACACTTTTTAAACAGAGCGAGATTCACGCAGAACTCTGATTGTCTTTCCTCCGTTTAGTGGAGAACACGCTTCTCGGAATTCACAGCAAACAGTCAATCAGAAATTAGTAACGGATCTTATAAGTCTATGTCTATAATGTGTATCATTCTAGGTGTAATTTTATGTAAATTAGGTTTACTGACCACACATTCCAAAAATAAGTGTAAAACTGTTGGTAATGAGTTGGAGTGAAGTTTGACACAAGTTTCAGTGAAACTGTTTTTAACCGTTTATTCATATTTAGCAATGCATTATAATAATTAATTGAACTTATATAGCGCATTTCTATTTTCTATTAATATTTTATTAATATTAATATCAATGTTATTTTATTATTACTAATAATGATTAGTTATTAGTATATTGTTAATAGTAACTAGTAACGATTAATACATTATTAATAAAAAATTTTAAGTAATGTATTAATATTTGTTAATAAAAAAAAAAAATTCTAATAATTATATATATTCCAGACCCCCCCACACACACCGCCCCATGGGTGTTCTTTATTTCAATATATGAAAGGTGGCAACCCTAGTCACCACCAACATTCCACAGCAGTATGTGGGCTGATGAAATGTGGGCCAAAACCGGGCCATTTGCTAGTGGGGTGTTCTTTAAGAGAAATGGGACATTTGACTGTTGACTGATTGTTATTTTCAGCCATTTAACAAAGTAAACCTTTGAAACTGGTGCTGCCAGTAAAACATAATATAATTTATTTATGTAAGTGACTGTACATTTATCAGACTGTAATAAATGAATAAATAAAAATCACTACTACTGATTATGATCTGAACAGGTTAGCTGAAGCTTTGCTTATGTTTTGTTTAACAGGAAGTGCAGGGACTCCAGTGTCCTTTAACCAGAATGGCGATGCTCCTGGACGCTATGACATCTTCCAGTATCAGATAACCAACAGGTCCACAGCGGAGTACAAAGTGATCGGCACCTGGACAAACAAATTGCACCTAAATGTGAGTGAAGAGTCATTCACATCTGCACACACAAAGCATGCGCTAGTGATTGTTTATTATTTGATTTGTTCTGTAGCACCTCTTGTGCACAGTCCTCTTACTCAAGTGCTGTTTGCAAATTGTTCAATGTTCAGTTGATGCATAAATGCCTGCTGCCCGTATTTCTGCAAGATCTACCTTTCACCACATCTCCTAACACGAGCCGATGGGAATACACAGAGGCCTTCATTAGCCGACAGGATGAAAGATGACGAGGCTAATAGGAGCGCGATGCTTTATGCCCAGCTGCAAAACAAAACTAATGGATTCTGAAATGAGGATGATTTTCGAGGCCAAAAACTCTCGCAGCGGTGAAACCAAGCACAGCAAAGGAGCACTGTGGTCTTCCCTTCAGCATAGAGCCAAAACTCCAGTGAGATGTGGTTTAACAAGAGAATGGAAAGAAAAGTCATTTTTATAGTAAAAATAATAAATAAATAAGAATATCATCAAATATTCCATTTTCATTCAAAGAGCTAAACTGTCTTATTTTATATTTATTACACGTAAAGTCACACATTTCAAGCCTTTTCAATGTTGATGAGTTCAAACAGTATAAATACTGTGTCTCTCTCCTGAACAAGAGACAACATCACAAGTCTTACCTGTTATAAGCAGGACCAGAACTGGTCCAACATCATCTTTTTTAACATATACAGGGGTTGGACAATGAAACTGAAACACCTGTCATGTTAGTGTGGGAGGTTTCATGGCTAAATTGGACCAGTCTTCATTAATGTCACATTGCACCAGTAAGAGCAGAGTGTGAAGGTTCAGTTAGCAGGTAAGAGCACAGTTATATAGTATATTACAATGCACACAACATTATGGTGACATACCAGAGTTCAAAAGAGGACAAATTGTTGGTGCATGTCTTGCTGGCACATCTGTGACCAAGACAGCAAGATAGTATTATTGAGCCACTTTGGGGTGTTTTGGAGGAGCGAGTCAGGAAACGGTTTCCTCCACCAGCATCACGTAGTGACCTGGCCACTATCCTGCAAGAAGAATGGCTTAAAATCCCTCTGACCACTGTGCAGGACTTGTATATGTCATTCCCAAGATGAATTGACGCTGTATTGGCTGCAAAAGGAGGCCCTACACCTTACTAATAAATTATTGTGGTCTAAAACCAGCTGTTTCAGTTTTGTTGTCAAACCCCTGTATATAAATAAAAAAACTTTTTCATCATTGTTTTTAGATGTACCACTATGTTCTGCAGGTTTTCACATTTAGACTGAAGAATTAAGTGCTGGACTGAATATTAAACATGAAACTTGTGTGACATATTGAAAAGGTAATGATGTTCCCCAAAGATAACACTAGTAATATCAGGTAAAATATCATAACAAGCATTTGTGGCAGCTGGTTTATTGGTTTGAATCTCCCTAAAATAAGCACCTTTACCTTTTAAATCATTTTCTTATACAAAAGTACATTTGTGGCATAATGTACTCATCACTGCAGTTATGCCATCACTCATTTTGCAACCTGGAATTAAAGTTATGTGGCTAAAACTACTGTTCTCTTATTATTGTCCATGTTCTCCACTGTCTGTTTGGTGAGCGTCTTTCTGCAATTCTGTCCATGTTCAGGTGGATGCTATGCGATGGAGAACCGGCGACCCCACATTGCCTGTGTCAGTGTGCAGTGTGCCATGCCAGATGGGCGAGAGAAAAAAGATTGTAAAGGGTGTGCCATGCTGCTGGCACTGCGAGCGCTGCGAGGGGTACCACTACCAGGCCAGCGAGTTCAGTTGTGAGCTTTGTCCCTACGAGCAGCGCCCTGACCGCAATCGCACAGGCTGCCAGCCCATTCCCATCATCAAGCTGGAGTGGCACTCACCCTGGGCAGCTGTGCCTGTCTTCATCTCCGTCTTAGGCATCATGGCCACCAGCTTTGTGGTGGTCACATTTGTGCGCTACAACGACACACCCATCGTGCGGGCGTCTGGCCGGGAGATGAGCTACGTACTGCTGACGGGCATCTTCTTGTGCTATGCCATCACCTTCCTGATGATTGCCACTCCCAGCCTGGGTGTTTGCTCCTTCCGCCGCATATTTCTGGGCCTTGGCATGTGCTTCAGTTATGCTGCACTGCTCACCAAGACCAACCGGATCCACCGAATTTTCGAGCAGGGGAAGAAGTCGGTGGCGGCACCACGCTTCATCAGCCCTGCCTCCCAGCTGGCCATCACCTTCAGTCTGATCTCGGTGCAGCTGCTGGGTGTGTTTGTGTGGTTTGCAGTGGATCCACCGCACACAGTGGTGGACTATGGGGAGCAGCGCACCTCTGACCCCGACAAGGCCCGCGGTGTGCTCAAATGCGACATCTCGGACCTTTCCCTCATCTGCTCGCTGGGGTACAGCATCCTCTTGATGGTCACATGCACTGTTTACGCCATCAAAACCCGGGGCGTGCCAGAGACATTCAACGAGGCCAAGCCCATTGGATTTACAATGTACACTACCTGCATCATTTGGTTAGCTTTTATACCCATCTTCTTTGGCACGGCACAGTCAGCGGAGAGGGTGAGTATCCTTATCTCGCAGCTCACATTTCCTGCTGTGTTGATTGCGTTGGTGATAAGGATGGTTGATGCTTATGTGTGTTATCTGTCTGGAGAAGAGTTTAGAGCTGATGGTAAAAATCTACTCCAGTAGAAATCTCACCAATTCCAGCTTTTCATCCTAAAGATGTGCAGTCTAGAAACCAGGTGTGCAGGTTTGGGAGAGAGATATTGATCTTTATCAGTTACGCCAATACGGTTTGTGACTGCTTTTAGGTGAAGATAAGAGTTTTGGAGAGTTGTTGGGGGCCGTTTTGCCAAAAACATCTACAGCTGCTTGTTTTTCTCACTGTTACATAAAACCTCATTACTGTTGTGCTCTTCAGTCACCTCATTAGCTGCTCACTGTGACTGTTCCACCGTACACTAGCTGATAGAGACACTTATGGATATACCAATTACTCTCTAAACCAACAGTTGTATGTTTCTTATTTACTGGTAGCAGCAAAAAATGATTAGTGCTCTGTAGACACTGCCTCCCATTGTCTGCTGCCATTACTGCACTAAATGAGAAAATGACTGCATGAGTCATTTGGTAAGCAGTAAACTATATAACCCAAACATTTCTGAAGACATTAAGGATGCATTTTTAGAGAGGAAATGGATGAATGTATGTATGTATTAACAAATGCCAAATACCAGGGTTATAAAAAGGTCAAATGAAAGGTGTGTTATGTTGTGCATTGTGAGCAGGTGGTGCTGCTGTGTTTGAGAGACAAGTTAAATAGCAGTAGATGCTTTGGCTGCTTCTGTCCAGCTTGTTGTTTGTTTGTAATATTCAACAAAATACAATTTAACATGGGTTGATGCACTTTCACATCTGCAATACTGAGGAGAGTACACAGTAGGGCTGTCATGATTTTTGTATAATTAATTAACCATATAAATAATCCCAATAAATGATTTAATTGTGTTATTTTGTTTATTGTGGCCAAGGACCAGCCTAAAGTGGCCAAATTCACTGAGCGGGGGTACATTTACTCAAAGTGCCACTAAGCAACAATGACAGTTAATAAAGATTACTCAGCATCTCTAAACTGACCTTAATAACAACATAGCAATAGCCTAGCAACCACTAAACACATAGCAACAGTCTAGAAACTGCTTAGTAACCAAATAGCAACAGCCTAGCAACCACTTATTAACCACATTCGCCTCTTTCACAATTCCCAGAATGCACCGCGCAACTGGCAACATCACCATTTTCTCTTGTTTTTCTCTTGTTTATGTCTGTGCCAGCTACGCTAGTAGTGTAGCTTAGTATTGATAGCATGCAACACGATAGCTTGCAACAACGTGTGTTCCCCCTTAAAACCCACTGCATTAATTGAAAATACAAGTTGACACAACAAGATATGATGTTTAATATCCAAAGAAATATTATCTGCATATAGTTACAAAAGCTAGTAGATATCACGTAAGTATTTACTTACCAAATAAAGTTGTAAACAATGTATGTAGCATAGCTGTCACAGACATAAAAAAGAGAAAATGGTGAACCGGATGTTGCCGTTGCGCGGTGCATTCTGGGAATTGTGAAAGAGGCGAATAGCAACAGCCTAGCAAATGCTTAGTAAGTACGTAACAACAGTCTAGCAACTGCTTAGTAGCCAAATAGCAATAGCCTAGCAAATGCTTAGTAACCACATAGCAACAGCCTAACTTAGTAATGATGCAGCAACAGCCTAGCAACCACTTATTAACCACATAGCAACAGCCTAGCAAATGCTTAGTAAGTACATAACAACAGTCTAGCAACTGCTTAGTAATCAAATAGCAACAGCCTAGCAACCGCTTAGTAACCACTTAGCAACAGCCTATCACTTAGTAACCAAATAGCAATGGCCTAGCAACCACTTAGTAAACACATAGCAACAGCCTAGCAACAGCTTAGTAAACATGTAGCTACAGCCTAGCAACATCATAGCAACGACCCATCAAAAACAGTTGCAGCTTATTGACCATGTACCAACTACCTAAAATTGGGAACCACATTAGCTGTTCAAACACTCAGAAAATGATGTTCATGTTATTTTTATTATTATTATTCATAGACATGCTACACATTTAACCTCATATTGCGTCACAGCTGAGTAGCCACTTTGTATATTTTCCCCACTTGCATAACAGTCACATTTTCATGGTTCTTATTCAGAATAATGTTTTGTGCAGTGCAGGCTGATGTTAGTACTGATTGAGTAAGCGTAGGTCATTTTTCCCCTGTTAATGCTAATATATATTGAGGAGAAATGCCTGTTTCTTTCACTCTCAGGCCAAAACACCGTAATTCATCCACTCTTCACTGACTTAAGTTGGATGACAGAAGGAAAGTGACCGCCCAGGTCCTTAGTCGACCGTGAGCCACACCATTAATCTTGAATCATTTGCTGCAACTAGCCCTGAATAGGAGAGAAAATCACCCCCTTCAGTCACAGTAATGTTTGAGAAAGAGACTGATAAATAAGGAAATGGAAAATGATTCTTCTGTTTTTGGCACACCCTGTCCTTACACCTCCTACACTGTGTTTATTCTACAAACAGAAGCTGTGTGTTATCAGGTGGAGCCTAATATATAATAATAAATACATACAAGTTAGATTTTTCATACAAATATTTGTAAGCTTCGTACACAATATGGACAAAAGTATTGGGCCAAGATGTTCTCATTGATTTCTCTTTTCTCCTTTAGAGACTCATTATATGAAGCAGATTCCATTCATACAGTTGTTTACATGTTGCTTGAATGAAGGGAATGAAAGTTGCATTTGCAGAGTAAATGATATGTAATGTCATAAAGTGTTCAGTTTCCACATTACTCAATACTGGAGCAGTCGGGAAGTGGTGAAGTGTATCTTTCCTGTTTAAATATTTGGCTTTCACATCTGTGTAAGTCCACAGCACCTGGAGGTCAGCATTCCAGCTCAGCACCTGTTGACTACACCACGCTAACGAACACCTCAGCTGTGCTACGTGCCAGAGCTGCTGTGTGCTGAGCTGAATCAGGCTGCTTAATTGCTGTGCGGCTACATGAGATGTGTAATTTAGAGAACAGATGGATGTCATCTTCACTTCCATCACCATTGATAACGCACCTGAGAAGGAGGGCGAGGCGGTAATCGCTACGATGAACCAACACACCAAGCGAGACTGAGCGATCCTGTGCAAAACAACGAGAACAGGACGAGCTCGTACGTCAGCTGCACACTAGTCCAGGAGTCTCTGAAAGATTTGTAGAAAACTTCTGCTGAGTCACTCACTGTATGTACCAGCTTAACAGTACATTTAGTCTAAATGTCTAATATTTCTCATTTGGAGGATGTTGTAAACTTATTTTAAGATCATTTAACATATAACTGCACATTTCTTTACTGTTTTAAGTAATTTTATCAAGTTAATCTCACTGTATTGGCAGATTACTTTGCCTGGTTAAAGCATCATCTGCAAATAGAGTGAGATCATTTTACTTAATAAAGTTACTTAAAACAAGTCAGATTTTAAGTTAAAAAGTCATAATAAATTCACAACATTTTCAAAATAAGAAATATTAGACATGTTGGTTACACTGAAGAGGATTTCACTCACTAAGAGATCAGGGGTGCGTTTCCCAAAAGCGATTGAACTTAGCGATTTACCCAATTCTCCCAAAAGCCTTCTTATCTTGCAAACTTACGAATGAGTCCCTAAATAGCACTTAGTTGACTCCACCCTCATGTATGCATCAAATAGGCTTGGCCAGTCGAAAACTGAACCACCGATTTACATACATTTCTTCATTATTAAGCCACAAATGTATCGTTATGTAAATAATAATTATAAAACCAAACATCAAAAAAGTATTTATGTAATTTATATGTGTATATCAATAAATAATATATTGTACTTTAAGCAATCTTTGTTTTTTTTATTTCGTGAAAACAATAATTTCAACTTAATAAGTACATGTATGCACAGTACTGAACTAAGGACGCTGACTCTAATTTACGTGACGCAATTACGCTTTCAACAGAAAATATAAATGTTCATGCATTCGTGTGCTGAGTGTTGCGTTTGTCAAAGGATGATCAGTGCCCTCTTTCGTTTTTCAGACAGAACTGCACATGAACTTCAAGTTAAAAACAACTTGGCCAGTTACGAGAAGGTCAGACCACTCGTAGATTTACAAATGAGTTTAAGTACGACGTGGGTTACGAAGGCTTTCGGGAAACACTTGTAAATTTAAGAATGTTCATAAGTACGAGGTTACGAAGTACTTAGCGTTAAGAACATTTTGGGAAATGCACCCCAGTTCTGCTGTGTAGGTGTGTCTAATAAAGTGGGCAGTGAGTGGACATAGTGTTTAACATCTCCAGCAGCTCTAACACACCACCACCACATCAGTGTCACTGAGAATGATCCATCTGCTCTG
>BRDA01038279.1:0-13833 GCA_036984385.1 Crenuchus spilurus
TCAAGTCCTCAGACAGTTCTCTTCTCCTCTTTCTGTTCTCCATGCTTAGTGTGGCACACACAGGCACACAATGCAAAGATTGAGTCAACTTCTCTTCTTTTAATCTGATTTCAGGTGTGATTTATAAATTGCCCACACCTGTTACTTATCACAGGTGAGTTTGAATGAGCATTACATGCTTGAAACAAAGTTCTTTACCCTCAATTTTGAAAAGGTGCCAATAATTTTGATCAGCCCATTTTTGGAGTTTTGTATGAAATTATGTCAAATTTGCCTTTTTTCCCTCTGTTTTTTGTGTTGTTCCAATACACAAAAAGGAAATAAACACATGTATAATAAAACATGTGTAATTGCATTAATTTTCTGGGAGAAATACTTCATTTTCTGGAAAAATTGCAGGGGTGCCAACACTTTCGGTCATGACTGTATATATGTGTGTGTGTGTGTATGTGTGTGTGTGTGTGTGTGTGTTTAAAAAAAAGATAACCTGTCATATGTCATATATCATGAATATACAATATATAAGTTTAAATAACTAGTAAGAGATGTTTTTGAATTATTATTTTTTAAACCATAATAACATTTTTGGAGATGCACAAATAATATGGCTTTCACTATGTAAATCAAAAGATAAGTGCTCTAGTCCTTAATTAGTTCTTTAATTTGATCTTTTATTATACAAAAACTGTTATTTCATATTTCATATAAAGAATCAAGATAAGATCACCATATTTTCTTTAATATGCTAATTATGGCTATATTATGGTAAACACAAACACTCTAATGAGGTTTTCATTACAAGCATCAGGACCCTCCTGCTCACTGTTCAGTCAGACTGCATGAATTTCTGATGATCACTAGAGGGCAACATAGAGCTGTGCTAAAATTTATTTTGAACAGCACAGTGATGATGGCTCCCACTGGATCCATTCATGATCTCAAACAAAGCACCAGTTGCATAATCTCTGCCAACCCCAGTTCATCATCAAATTGACAAATCTACTGCCAGGCTGCAACTTTGCCTGTTACTTAATTATCTCAGCAATTTACTGGAGATTACAAGCACATATCAAGGAAGCTCAAAATTCTCCAAGTCCACTGGCTTTAAGAATGTAGATTAAAAGCCATGAGAGTAAGAGGTTAATAAGGGGATACCAGGGTTAATAATTATCTACAAACTTTTAATTGATTTGGATTATTGCTTTTTTTAGGTTGACTAACTTGTGTGGAATGATAATATTACAATTTATACAATATTAGAAACATTTCAAATGAGTTAAATTAAGTTCAAGACAACATTGCCATTAATAATCATGAATGTGGAATGAGTGTGTAGATTTAACAGACTTTATCAGATGATGTGTGAATATGATGTTTGCCACATTTTATACTCAGATCAACTCTAGCTTTAAAACTACTACTGGTATCTAAAACTCACTGTCCATTTGATCCATTTACCATATTAATGTAGTTCGGACTGTAGTCCATCTCTTTGTCCCCTTTCACCCTGTTCATCAATGGACTGGATTACCAGTTATCTGGGTGATGGAACATTCTCAGCATAGCAGTGATGCTAATGTGGTGGTGATGTGTAGAACATGTTTGGAAGGCCTTGGGTTGTAAAAATAAAGACTAATAAATAATACTTGAGAAAAAATGTCATTATCATCATGGTTTATGGAAAGTTTTCTCCATGTAGTTCTAGGTTACTGGACAATACCACCCTTACCAAAAAAGTATACTTCGAGTACGTCATTAAGTATACTTAAGTATAATAAAAGTATTTCCCCTAAGTGTACTTTAATTTACCAAGGACACTGATAAAAATATACAAGTATACTTGGGACTAAATTGGCCCACTTTAAGTTCATGTATATAAAAAGTAAACTGGAAAGATACTCTATAATTTTTAGATTTTTAGTTTAAAATTGGTATACTTGAAGTACACTTGCATATACTACTTTTTGGTAAGGCCAGTCCTGGGGCAGCAGTGGTCTGGTGGGGATAAGGATCTGGACTAATGACAGGAAGGTCGCCAGTTCAATCCATGGGCAGGTCATGACTGAAGTGCCCTTGTGCAAGGCACCTAACCGCTGTGGATAGGACTGCCCACCGCTTTGGGCATATGTTCTCACAACATAATATGTTTACTAGTGTGTGTGTTTCACTGCGCGGATGGGTTAAATGCAGAGATCAAATTCTGTTGTGTGTAATCCCATTGGCAAAAATTGAATCTAATCTGAATCTTATCTAATACCATAATAGTCCATACTAGTTTTTTGTTGTCGTTTAAAGAGAAAAACATCTTTTTGGAAGTTTTAGTAATGGACAACTCTCAGTGTTGCTGCAGTGTTGTTGGAGCATTTATAAACATTAGGTAGAACATTCTCAGAATGTTAAGAAAATGTTTTCTTAACCTACAAATAATGTTTTTATAATGTTGCAACAACATTGTCAGAATGTTTATAAACGTTATGCTAAAATCTTCTCAAAACATGAACCTCAATCCATGAGTCATAGTGTTGAGAGAATGTTCTTCTAACATGAATGAAACCTTAAGAAATTCTATAGAAACATTCATAGAATGTTCAAGAATCATTTTGATATCCTAAAAGTGAGGTCCTCATAATGTTGCAGCAATTGTGCAACAAAAGTGAAATAAAACATTCTAGAAATCTCTAGAAAACTTTACAGATGGAACGTTCTAAGAAGCAAAGTTTGTAATGTTCAGAAAATGTTCTACTAACCAAAAATGGCTAGCTGGGAAGTGCCCCTATATGATCAGTTGATCAGTGTTGATAAAATGAACAATGAGCATAGGTACAAGGAGGCATTTTTAATGAAGTGGCTGGTTGACGTAGTTTGTCAAGTCTTTTTGTTCATCCTTCCATAAGCCATCACTAGCCCCTGTGAATTGGTTATATATGGAAGGCTATGAGTCATGCTGGTGCTAATGCTCAGTCATCTCAAGCATTACCCTCAATAGCTCTTTGATGCACCTTGCTAAAAACAAAGGTGTCAAGATTGCAAATGTGGCCTACGCATTGCTTTTCATGAGAAACCACTCAACTGTCCAAAGATTTCTCACGTCATCTCCAAGCAAGGAAGTGTGTGTGTGTGTGTGTGTGTGTGTGAGAGTGTGTATGGTTAGAGCAAACCTGCAGAACATAGAAGAAATAGGTACTGATCCTACGCACACATTTTTTTCTCTAGAATTACTAGTGTCATTTTACATCACTATTGCAAAGCACACTTTTAAAAATAATAGTCCCTAAATTGTTCTTGCCATGCGTTTATGATTCTATAAAATGCTTTATTTAGTACAGAACCTTTACATTAACTTTAATACTCTCACATCTCACTTGCAACAACTGTTCTTTAATGGAATACTTTACTCAAAAATCCTATTTACATATTTTTCCACTTAACTCAGATGTATTCAATTAGCCAAGACATGTTTGGGTTTCGAATGTTGGTTAATTTAGGAACTGGAACTGTGAGGATAATGCTAAAAATGCTAGAACTCTATAGTCACCTAAAATAGCCCAAGTGTTTTTGTCTCAAACCAAACTCTTAAAAAAGGTTCCACAAATGTTAGTTGATTAATGCCATATAAAAATATTTAAAGGAAACTCAGTGTATAAGAGGTTAAAATTGTGTTCTGTATGGTTTTGTTTGTTTAAACAACATGTTGTGAGCAAAAGATTCTGGGTGTATTAAATATGATACAAAATAAAACTGCAATGAGTTATTTATTTATTAATTTTTTGTCGTTGGTCAGAAGGTCAAATAAACACACCCATTTTAAAGAATTCCAGTTTTCTAGCATTCAATTTGATGGTACAAGCTGTACAATGTTAGATGACTATGAATCCTAATGTTTGACATTTTGGTTGATCATATACATTTGGTGAATCTCAGTTTGAAATAAAGTACCCAAGGGATACAAATTTTAATTTAAAAGGGGTTCTACATTGTCAACAATGCTTAGAGTGTTTTTGTAGTGTGATTGTAGATTTTGAGTGTGATTGTAGATTTATCAGAGTTTAATAAAAGACACAAAAATCTGTACTTGTTCATGTGAACATTAATATTTTTTTAGTTTGATGATTGATTGAAAGTTTGTCTCTTTTTGTGCCAGTTGAGTTCTAGTGACTAGTCGCAATGTTAGCCTCTCAGTTCCAACTTCATAAGATGCAAAAAAACTTAAAACATGTCCATCACCTACATATGGGGTAAAATTTTGTTAATATAATTTTTGAGTGTGTCTCTAAGGGAAATACCCAATTTGTCATGTGTTTACATAATTAGTTACATAATGAATTCCATTTGCTATTCAAATGTAAATTCTGTATTAAAAGTTTTTCCCCTTGTAACATTGCATCAGCAGCAGAGGAACATCAAGAAACTCCCAAATGAAGGTTTTATAAGTGAATATGAACTAATATTGTGAAATGTCATGGGATTGGATCTGCTTGTCTTTGCCATATTGGTGGCCTGGTTCATTAGTCTTGTTGTACTCGCAGACTCATCTCTTGCTGTCATGGCTAATAATAAGATATCACGGCCAATAGTCATGCCTCTCTGGACCTCATGGTTATGAATTATAATGAATTCAATCTAGTTAGAAAACTCGCTGAAAGTCAAGACCTAAATGTCACATGAGAGATTTTTTAATTGAAGACTTTGTAGATAAGGTAGACTTACTCAAAACATTGCTGATATACAACAGACTGAAATGTTTATGAAATGTTAATCCCAATCCCAAAAAAACTGGGACACTGTATGAGATGTAAATGAAAACAGAATGCAATGATTTAGAAATCTCAGACACTTATATTTTATTCACAATAAAACATAGAACACAGATTTTGAAAGTGAGGCATTTTACCATATAATGAATTTAGAAGTTGATGGCAGCAATGTTTCTAAAAAAAAAGTTGGGACAGAGCTATGTCCACCTGGCAATGTGGGTGAAGCAGGAGAAGTCAGATGTCAGTCAAAACATGACTTTATTACAACAAAAAACAAACACTGTGACTGTGGCAAGGGAGACACCTAATGACAGAAAATGAACTCTGAAACAAAAGGAAGCTAAATTGCACTGATACATGATGTGAAGTGGATGATGGTGGAGACATGACATAGACATAGATGCATGGATGAGGTAAACAAAAGCACATGGCACACACATGGCAGAACTAAACAAAGAACAAATGACTAAGACATACATGAGGCAGGGGGCATGGCCAGGGACATGGCAAGATCACAATACCATTGTGTAGCGCCCCCTCTTTTTTCACCAACAGTCTATAAACATCTAGGAAGTGAGGAGACCAATTGCTGGAGTTTTAAGAGAGGAATGTTATCCAATTCTTGTCTAATTTTAGCTGCTCAACAGTCCTTTGTCTTCTTTGCTAGATTTTTCATTTCATGATGGGTCAAATGTGGTCTGGATATTTTTCAGTTTTTCCATTTTGCCTCAGTTCATTTTAAGTGAGCTTTGGCCCAGAGAAGACATTGGTGTTTCTAAATCATGCTGACATTTGTATACTGCAAAATGTGTTCACAAACAGTGATTTCTGGAAGTGTTCCTGAGCCCATGCAATGGTTTAGAGTACAGAATCATGATCTAATGCTGTGCTGCATGAGGGCCCAAAGATCATGGGTGTCTAATATTGACCACTGACCTTCTCCTTTGTGGACAGGGATTTCTTCAGATTCTCTAAATCTTTTGATAATATGTACTGTAGATGGTGTGATATTAAAAGTCTGCACAATTTTACAATGAGGAATATTTTTTTCTGAAATTGTTCCACAATTGTTAGATACAGTTTTTTGCAAAATGGTGAATCTCTGCCCATCATTGCTTCTGAGAGACTCTGCCTCTCTAAAATGCATTTTTTAATCAGTCATGAGACTTAAATTGCTTCTCTAGCTGTGTTTTTAGTACCACTTATTTTCCAGCTTTTTGTTGCCCCATCCCAAAGAGTTTCGTGAGCTATGCTATGTTATTGCAGCTACGTAAAACTATGTCTAAATCATGTCGTACACGTTTTAAAATAAATAGAATTTGGATGATTCTTATTACTTTGGATTTTGTTAGCATGTCTGCATGAAGCATAACCGTTTGTATGAAGACAGTTCTCAGTTATCATCATTGTACCACCCCCCGGGCAGTTATTTGAACCATACAAGACTATATTTTAGGAGAGACATACATTGACCAGCCACTTTTTAAAAACCCACCTCTATGTTATATAAATCGTTTGTACTGTTTGGCTTACATAATGTCAAAGAACATTTTTAGGGGTTTCTGCTTATCACAGTACATGCACAAATCAACAAGCACAATGGGAGTGATGCTTTTGGTGGGGACTCTGTTGGAAGGCAATACTGGGTTGTCTGTGAACTAGATGTTATGTTGAGTATTACAAACATTCCCATTACATCTTCAATCAGCAACAAGTCTCCTTATATTAAAATGGCTCTGGTGGACAGTTAAATTAGAAAAATAAGCCAATATGCTAATATATAAAATACAGTAATCCACTGACACATATAGTATAAATTTAAAATGGCTGATCAAAATGAAACCTTGGATTACAGACAAATATGCAATTAGGATTTAAGATGCTTTCTACCAGTCAAAAGTCAGAAGTTGGCTCAGTGTAGAATGAAGCTCAGTGTAGAAGTTTGAAAGTGAGTGGCTGTTGACAGGGCCTTATGCTAAGCAAGTCATTTTAAGAGCCAGAATAGAACTTTAAATCTGTGGGCAAAGCAAGCAAGTGACACATATCGTGGCCTATGTTTGTCTAGTACTGCTTTGATAAGTTCTTTTGAAGTGACACTAGAGCAACAAGAACATAAGAAATGAAAACATTTGTCATGAAACTGCTGTGCTAGTCAGCCTAGCAGAGGAATGTTTCTTAATATGCTTGTGGTTGCCAGATTACATTGAGGTTGCAAATCCTCACCTCCGCTCACAAGCTGTGAGATAAGAGAGAGAGAGAGAGAGAGAGAGAGAAAGAGAGAGATAGAGAGAGAGAGAGAGAGAGAGAGAGAGAGAGAGAGAGAGAGAGAGAGAGAGAGATAGATGGGTACATACTTTAATGGGGCGTGAAGAGAGAGGAAGAGGAAAAAAAACAAGAAATTTGTCCTTAAGATAGTGTTAAGAGAAATCCATTTCTATTTGTGCTGTTTTCTGGTGCAGATGTTATTTGAAACAGCCATGCACTATGGAAAAAAAATTACTGGACCATCACTGGGGCAGTATCTTTCCTGTCACTGGCAGGGGTGGTCTGGGAACGAAAATTCAGCTCTGGGTTTTTGTTTAGACTCTATTAGTGAAATCACAGTTATTAAGACTTTCTGTGGTTTGGGGTGGGGATTTCTGGACTACTTTTTCTGTCAACCTGATGGGGTTCAGGTGCTTTAGTTTCACTTTCTATTTGTCAGTCCACCACTGAAGCCAGACCAATGGCCATTGAATGGATGGATATTCTGGACTTTTACAGAATGTCCAGACTGCCAATCCATGCCTGATCACTGGAGTAGCACCCTGAAGAGACTTCAGAACTTTAACTTATGAAAAATAATTGTAGCATATTCTACCTGGGAAAGTGAATGTCATGAACATTTAAGGTACACAATTAAACCTGAACCTAATATCAAATGACACCACTAACAAACAAAACAACAAAATCAAAATGTGTCCATTATAATCAACAGAACTGATCCACAAGCATTAGTGAGCATTGTGTTGTGATGCAACACACTAATTTTTGATCAACACTCATCTCTATTTTTACACATTGCGCCACACTGTCATCAGGGCAGATTCTTTACTTGGCATTTCCAGTGTAGACAGCCTGAAGGCTGTTCGATGCAACATGATAATGCTAGAATCCTTACATGATGTACAGGCCATATTCAACATTTAAGGGTGAATTTCCCTTCTTTGTAGCTTGTAGGATAAAAGAATACTAAATACAGTACTTTTTTTCTGACAGCATAGCATGATGATTTCTACATTTGCAATTAAAATTCTTCTAAAAAGATTCAGTAAACAGAAACAATTAAAAATGCAGTGGATTAATGTAATCATTGTTATTGTTAGCAACGACAGCCTGTTCATCTGAAATACTAGGGCATCTAAAAATATATCACTAAAACGTTCATTGTTGTTCATAATTTAATTAAAAAAGATAAACTGTCATATTTTATATTCAATATATACAAGTACAGTGACATTTCAAACTCTTTTGTTTGAATGTTGATCAGTATGACTTATAACTCATAAATATTAGAAATCCAGAATCTCAACTCATTACAATATTAATGGAGTTTGAATAAAATACTGTTCAGTATCAAACAGTATCAACATTATAATGTAAAATGCTTAAAATGTGTCACATATAATGAATATTTTATATACAATGTATGACAGTTTATGCTTTCAATTAAATTATGAACACAAATATTCAAACACAAACTTTTTCCCTAATATTTCAGTTTATTTCAACTTTACGCGTAAACTGACTATTTTAATGTTTAATATCATTTGATATATATTTGATCAGCTTTTGTGCAAACAATATTGAGGAAAAATTCTCCTATTGCCCCCAAAACTCACAGCAGAAGTATGCTGTCATGGAGAATATCTATTTTTTTATGGTTCAGTCAAAACTGGAACTGTGTTTTGGTTGTCAAATGTGTCTTGATATGTATGTAGTCCATAAAATGCACCTCAAAATGCACCTCCTGCAGTAGCTTGACTCAATCAAATTTAAATCTGTTTTAAACCTGCATCTTGGATGCACCTGCATTTTAATGTGGATAATCCCTATCCAGACATAATCCTGATGATCAAGGAGCATGAAACAGCCAGGTGTTACTGGGGTCACAGTTTTCTTTTCTGTTTTACATCCATTACTTCCTATTTAGCTACTGAAAAACAAAAATAACATGTCATGACGACTGCAGTCTGGACTCAGTCTTAGTTGCAAAATCATCCTGATTTGGACGTTTATTTTTTCTTTTTTTTTTTTTTAAAGCTGGTAGTCAAATATATTTCACTATTAGCACATTGTAACTTATCCCCATATCAGTTCATACCGAGCCCATAACCATAATGAGGGAACATTATTTTTCTTTCCCAGCTCTGACCCTGCCCAACACCTAGCTGAGGAATCATTATCAGGGGCTTATCATGCACTGGCAGAGGTATTCATTAAAGCCATAAGCATCGAATAGAAAGCCTGGCAGGCGAGGCCAAGTATTTGACAGATTTAATGAGTCTGCTGGCTAACCGTGAGATGAGGGAGAACAGGGCTCCTTCTTCTTGCTGGATTCATTCAGCACCCACACTCACTCATTTTAATGGGGAGCTAAATTGGAATGACAGACAGTGGGCGCCACAGTAAGCTCTATGTTATTTATCTTGTCTTCCCCCAACATTGGCCATCTAGCCAAGAAGTCCAACTGCCTTTTTTTTGGCTTAAGACATAACTAAAAATCAGAAAAGCTAAAGCTAAACACTTGGCAAAATTATATATTTCCCACAATTCCTCTGCAGAGCAATATTTAGCATTCATAAACATAAATTAAGTAGACTGTTACATACAGTGGTGTCATAATAATTCACAGATACAGTATTTAAAACTAAGTAAACTTCACAAATACACTACCTGGAAGAAAATATTGGGATACCAGCTCATTCATTGTTTCTTTTGAAATCAAGAGTAATAAAAACAGTTTATTCTCTACTGTCCAGTAAGGCTTTGTACTAGCTTTTGGAGCAGTGTTTTAAGAATTTGATTGCATTCAGTGACAAGGGTATTACTGAGGTCAGGATGTTTGATGATCACTACCCCACCTTATCTGCTGCTCTCCTTTAACCCATGACTGACATTAGGCATGTTGCTAATAAATTCATGTTTATCTGCTCCAGAGAGTCCTATTCCATTGGCAGTACTTCTCTGCAGGGACTAGAGAAGCTGTGTGTGAATTTATACATC
Organism: Crenuchus spilurus; assembly: GCA_036984385.1. NCBI lineage: Eukaryota > Metazoa > Chordata > Actinopteri > Characiformes > Crenuchidae > Crenuchus > Crenuchus spilurus. The sequence goes on from BRDA01038279.1 coordinate 10,020, forward strand.
GGTGTCAGAAATGGGTGCAACTAAAAATAGCTGAAAAAGGGTTGTCCACAAACATTTGAATATGTAGTTTAAAAGCATCCTTAACATGAATATACAGTACCAGTGAAAAGTTTGAGTTCAATGTTTTTATTATTTTACATTGTAAATTTATACTGAAGTCATCCAGACTATGAAGGAACACATAAGGAATCATGTAGTAAACTTAAAAGTGTTAAACAAAATATGTTTTAGATTTTAGATTCTTCAAAGTAGTCACACTACTGATGTCTCAAACACATTAAGAGGCAAGAAATGCAAGTCACGAACTCTTGACAAGACACAGCTGTTAACTGAAAGCCGTTCCAGGTGACTACCTCATAAAGCTGACTGAGAAAATGCCAAGAAAGCTGGCATCTAAGTCTAAAACATGTTCTGGTTGGTTTAACACTTTTGTTTTTACTAAATAATTCCAGATGTATTTCTTCATAGTTTGAATGACTTTAGTATTAATCTACAAAGCAGACAATTTTTAAATAATGAAAAACCACAGACAGTCCAGAAGGTGTGTCCAGACATATTAGTGCAAGATTGTATTTCAGGTGGTGTTAAAAATATTTATATATATATAAAAATACATGCTGAAAAAAAGTTGGTATGACACAGTCAAACTGCTATCTCCCAAGTTTAGTTGTAGACAGCTGTTACGAACAAGAATGAGCCCGATAGCTGAGTTACTGCTCATTCCTCCTGTTAGCATAAAGAACATAAAGTAACTTCATTCTCACTGGCAGTTTAGCCCATGGCAAACCAAGCAAAGAAAGTGATGGATCTCAAGAGCAATTACAGATGACATTCAGGCAAGAGCCTACATTGGCAACAACACTGAAACCCCTGGAGAGCTTCTCCTCCTCAGGAAAAGACTAAGCAGTAGGTAGCATGCACCTAGTTTAAGAAGCAGAAGAACAGGTACTTTTTTTTATTGTACCCTTGATCTAGGGGATCAAAAATCCCTGCATTTAACTCATACATAGATACATACACATTATACTTATATAGCACATTTCTAGACACCCAAGGACACTTTACAATCAACACATTTCATATACACACACCGGTGAGAAGCGGCCGCCAGTCGCGCACAGCGTACTCTCAACCGAAAGTGACCGTCCACCTGGAGGGGGACTAGGGGGATCACCCAGAACAGAGTGCCAACCATATCTGGGCATACATACATACATTCATTCATACACACCAGGGTAATATTAGAGTATCCAATCCACCTGATCTCCATGTTTTTGGACTGTGGGAGGAAACCGGAGTCCCCAGAGAAAACCCACGCGGACACGGGGAGAACATGGAAACTCTGCTCAGATGTGGACTCGAACCCAAGACAGCACTGAGAGGCGAACGTGCTAACCACTAAGCCACCGTGTCGCCCAACTCAGAAGTGAACACACACACACACACACACACACACACACACACACACACACACACACACACACACACACACACACACACACACACACACACACACACACGCACACACTAGTGAGCACATTAGTTGGGCAATGAGCACACACATGCCCAGAGCAGTGGGCAACCACCACCTGCAGCACCCAGGGAGCAGTTGAGGGATTAGGTGCCTTGCTCAGGGGTACTTCAGGCATGGAATTTTCTTGGCAGTACAGGAGATCTAACTGGTGACCTTTCTGTCTCAAGCCTGCTTCTTTAACCTTTAGGCTACAGCCGCCCCTTTTTCTCCCTTTTTTAAATCTCTTTTCACCATTTTTAGGGCCTCTAAATAGAGCTGAATTGTTACAGATCTTAACAGTTTAGAAGAATTGAGGGAGATGTACTTGGAAGCTGTACATTTCAGGTTGCTTCTGTGGTTACTGAAAGGAATTGAGAGAAATGTGTTGGAGACTTTTCAAAGGTCCAGGCTGTCAAAGGTGCTTTCTTCTTTTCAGACACATGTCGCCTTCTCCTCCACTGTCCCCATCTTCAGGAGACAGATGGTAATTTTTACTCCACTCTCACTTTACTGGAGCTGCGTTTGGCAGATCAAGGGGTCCAAGCTCCAAGTCTTCAGTTAGCGCTTTCATCCTCAGATGAGTGCTACATCTCTCTCCTCCTGCTGGCTCGAATTAAGTATTGATCTCTTGGCTTTGAATGCTGTGTGCTATGGGTTATCGAAAGCACCTGGTTTGGCTCACTGAAAGAACCGTATTTGCCCCTGTTGAGCCTACCAATGGAAGCCATGGATGTAGCATTGTGGGCTTTAAATGAAGAATCCCACTGACTTCCATTGCAGTGCAAATTCTTGAAAATTGCTTTTAAAACCCTTTTTTTGGTAAGATTATCCTTTCACACAAACATAACCTCATCAAACAGGAGTGATCCATGTTTCTTTTACTGCATTCAAAAATGTTAGCATTGCTCATGACAGATGAAGGCAATAGGAACCTGTTAGCACAGTCTAAATGAACGTCAATCATTCATTACTAGACACATTAGCATTTTGTATGACATTCCTTTCAGAATAAGGCTTTGCAGTTATTCAAAGTTTCATATTGGGTATAGCTGACTGTGTTGTGCTCTCTGAGCATGAGTTCCCCTGCTGTGTACATATAATCAATCTCAAGCAAATTACCAAGCTAAATAACCAGCATGCTAAGCTGCTAATGATTAGCTTGTTACTGTTCAACTGAAGACTGATAAAACAGAGTTTGTTGAAGATGACATAGCTTTGTTGCTTATTGTAAGTGTAGAATGAAACATGTACAAAGGCTTGATGTCAAAAGAAGCTCTAGAATATATGTATACAGTGAGGAAAATAAGTATTTGAACACCCTGCGAATTTGCAAGTTCTCCCACTCCCACCAAAATGTTCATCTTAGGTGCATGTCCACTGTGAGAGACATAATCTAAAAGAAAAAATCCTGAAATCACAATGTATGATTTTTTAATAATTTATTTGTGTTACTGCTGCAAATAAGTATTTGAACACCTGTGAAAATCAATGTTAATATTTGGTACAGTAGCCTTTACAGAGGTCAAACGTTTCCTGTAGTTTTTCACCAGGTTTGCACACACTGCAGCAGGGATTGTGGCCCATTCCTCCACACAGATCTTCTCCAGATCAGCCAGGCTTCTGGGCTGTCGCTGAGAAATACGGAGTTTGAGCTCCCTCCAAAGATTTTCTACAGGGTTTAGGTCTGGAGACTGGCTAGGCCACTCCAGAACCTTGATATGCTTCTTATGGAGCCACTCCTTGGTTATCCTGGCTGTGTGCTTTGGGTCATTCTCATGTTGGAAGACCCAGCAACGACCCATCTTCAATGCTTTAACTGAGGGAAGGAGGTTGTTCCCCAAAATCTCGCAATACATGGTCATCCTCTCCTTAAAGGCACAGTATGTAGTTTCCAGCAACATCTAGTGGTTTAGTTTCCATATTGCAACCAACTGAAAACTATTTCCACAGACCCCTCCTTCCAAACATGAAGAAGTCTCTACGGTGGCCATAAGGTGTCAAATCTTTGATATTCCCGAATGCGATGTCTAATAGCAGCTTTAGAGCTAGTGATATGTCAAGTGGTAAGATTAATTTTAATTAGAAATTTAGGAAATGTAATATGTAAAATTATCATAGCTACAATGCAGATGAAACATTTTTTTGCTCTTAAGTAGTGCTATTGTAAACGTTAGCTGTTTTCTGTACAAACACAAGATAATGTAACAAAGTAAACTCACCTTTTTGACAGTCATGTTTAGCTTCTTCCATTTTCTAATAATTGCTCCAACAGTTGATCTTTTTTCACCAAGCTGCTTGGCA
>BRDA01038286.1:0-14444 GCA_036984385.1 Crenuchus spilurus
AAAAAAAAAAAAAAAAAAAAAAACACCTCCCCCCCGACCCAAAATTTTGGTGAAAAAGGATGATCACCAATTTTTTTTTTTTACTTGGCCTAAGGCTGAACGCATGCAAGTATGAGCTGCCATAAATGACCCACATACTGGACTTTTGTTTAGCAGTAATGTGTATAATATTCAACCAGCAGAAGTTCCTCCAGACAAAGGAGCTGGTGGAGCTAGTTTCCCAAACCCTTAAAAAGCAGGTCTTCTCTGTGAACGTCACACCTGATTCTCTCCCCCATCACTGTTTTATGTATTCAGTTGAATTGTTATTCAGGGACCTAATAGCTGTGTGTGATCTACCTCTAAGGCCTTTAATTGCTTCTATAATTGCATGCTTTCATGAATATCTGAATGAACAGAGAGGGGCCTTCAGGATTAAGGGATTTCACCTCTTTTGGAAAACAGCCACAGGTACCTGAACAAGTCCTGCTTTTCTTAGGAAGCTATCAAAACTTCAGACCCTCTGCTGAAGACTATTAGTCAGGAGTTGGCTGTAACCCTTTTAGATTATTCACATGATCCAAATACCATTATTCTGCGGAGCTCAAAACACTGTCATACATCAAAAAAGTTCACTTTTGTTCATAATTAAATTGAAAATGTAGATCTTTTGTATTTATTACATATTAAATTATATTTCAAGCCTTTTACTAATAATGCTTTTATTAGCCTTTTATTAATACTATTAGAAAGAAAACAAATGACAAAGTAAGATTAAAAGAAGATTTAAGAGCAATACAAAGGTACGTCGACTGAACGCTTAATATTTTAATCTAATTTCAGTTTGTGTAAAGCGCTGCTTTGTCATATTGAACTGGGGAATTTTGAGTGACTTGGCAACCCTATGTGGCGCTCTCCGATAATTTGGCCACTTTAGTAATGTACTGCAAACACTGCATACAGTTAACCTTATACAATGAAATCATTAATCGACGATTAATTCTGGCGAATAATCGACAACTAAAATGTGACAATTGTGACATCCCTGCAGCTCATTCACCAGATCAGAGAGATATCAAACAAGATAAGCTACACAGTACCGTCCAGATAAGCAGACCAAACCGCTACAAATGACAGTAATCAGTGATGAAGGAGGTTTTAGCCCCTCAGACTCTGAAGAACACACCGGTGTGTGAGTTACAGCACAAAGCCTGCAAAAGCCAGCACAAATACCGAAGTTTTCCCACCTGGTTCAGCTCATTCTCCGCCGCGATCCTCAAGTTCGGGTCTATGGTGCCTTTCAGGGCCTGTATGATTCGGTTGGGATCCATGGAGGCAAGAACAAGGAGCTGGTTATAACTTTTAAGCGATGGCTGCACTGGCCGGGCTACAGCGGACTGCAAACGGCCGCTGGGCCACTTTCACACGGTCCTGCCCCGTTTACGTGTTATGCCGAATTCGGCACCGCCACCGAGAGCTGCATCCCTTTTCCGGAGCACACACGCTACGTCATTGGATTCGAAAAGGGCTGTCTTTACTTCGGCTCGTTTGCCCAGGGTAGCCAGGTAGTGAAAAATTCTTCTATCTCCAACGTCTGGTAGAAACCCACACAAGATGGAAAAAGCCACAAATCATAAGCGTCACAGACGTTTGAGGAAGCTATAATTAGTTTGAAAGTCTTCTTTTAATCTTACTTTGTCATTCATTTTCTTTTCTTTTTATATACTCTTAAAACCAACAACCAAATTGCTCCCAGTAGAATACTTATAACTACACTTACAATTTCACTTTAAACTTCACTGATGTAAATATCTGACAGAATATTTTTGGACAATATATATGTATATATGCAATTTCCCATGTACAACAGCCATGTACATTTAGTTACAGTAAATAGTAAATATTCTTCAGAGTTTGTGACACGCTTTATTATATTATTATATTGTTTTATTTATGTTTATGGTAATTAAAAAAAGTATCTTTTAGTACTTCACTGTCCATTTGCTGCTGTGATATATATATATAAAGACCACAAGAGACAAGAAAATGCCTACCTAATTATCTATTTTTCTGTCCTGTCTTCTGTAATCTGTATTTTCAGATCCATTTTCAATACATCATCTAATAGTAAAGAAGTCCACCTACGACATCATTTTCTTCCTGATTGCTGTTCTACTGTTGTTTCAAAATAGCCCACTATAGCTGAAAACCGCGAACCTGGCAACTCTTTTTTGATCAAAGGAAGTTGAACTTGGACCAACGTGTACTAACTGTACAAGTATGACGGATGTAATAACAGTCAGATTTAAGAGCGGCATTTTCTGACAGGATAACTTTTTCTGTTAAACTAAGCATGAAATGAAATGCTTAGGATCTCACATATTTGTGACATCCATGTGATACCTGTGCAAGTTTTGTGGATACAGGAATAACACAGTCAGATTTAGAAGATGCATTTCCTTGCAAAGAGAGGGGGTGCTTCTCCTGGCTGAAGTGCCGAATTCGGCACAACAACGACAAGAGGTAGACTACCGCCGCAAAAGCACATAAACACCGACGATTCACGACAGTTCGGTGGTGTCATGGCAACGATGGACCAATCAGAGAGCAGTTAACATACTGAAACAACTGTTCTTTAAACTGATGTATATGTATTTACCTCTCATCTTGGCATTAGCATCTCAGATTTTGTAATTAGCATCATAATACACTTTACATCATTTTAAGAATATTTGTTGAAACTATTTATTATTATTATTATTATTATTATTATTATTATTATAAAAACATTTGGCTCTTAGAAGTGGTAGCTTTAATAAAAAAATGCTTAAAAAATTATTTTTGTCCTCTTTTAATTTTACTACTCAAATTACCTATACATAGCTTCAACCAGGCCGGTTTTGTATCAGATTGCGCTGGAAGATTTTTTTGGGATCTGGCAACCCTGTCGCGGTTGTCCCCGCTCTCTTGCCGTATTGTTATTATGGCGCCGCTGGTCTCATAGAACTCATGACTCGATGCTGTGTTTTTTTAGATGGGTTCTTCGAGTACAGAGAGACGGGTTATCAGAAGTGATGTGTAAACACTTCGTAAAGGTTGTGGAGCAGCTGTGATGTGAGATGTTGAGCTGTTATTGTGCTGAGATAATGTTTTTCTGAGTTATTCTGCGGGTAAGATTATGGAAGTCCAACGGGAGGAGGAGCTGCGGCCTGTGCCGAAGGAGCGAGCCGTGTTGGAGAGCTTCTTCACACAGCTCGGCATGTTCTCGTTCGACCGGGCTAAGGACTACGTGGAGAAGGAGAAGGACAGCAGTAAGAGCGCCGGAGCCATCTGGGCCTCACTGTTGGCCGCTCTGGCCCACCTGGCAGCGGCAGAGAAAGCCTATCATAATATGACTTTCCTGGGACAAAAACTGGGTGAGATTAAAGCACATGTATGAACATTGTATCACACATCTGCTCCAGGGGGAGGACAGGACATCCCACAGAGCAGGTGGTTTATTCTTAGCACTGCAGTTACACTGACGTGGTGGTGTGTTAGTGTGTGTTCATCTGATGACAGCAGAGAACAGTTCAGCCAACAAGCATCCTGTGACTGCTGAAGAAGGATGAGGTACTGGACCAACAAAGTAATTGTGTCTCCAGCAGCTCTGCAGGATCTTATTAGTGCACCACCACCATGTCAGTGTCACTGCAGTGATGAGAATACTTCTGTGGGGGGGTTTGAACATTGAAAAACAGGGTAAGCACAGTATACAGAGAAACAAATGGACTACAGTCTAATTGCAGAGCTATAAAGTGCGTCTATGTGGTCAGTGGAGGTGTACCTAATGAAGTACATCACATCCCAAGTTATTAAGGTTCTGGAAAGGCTGAGACCTCAGGTTACACCTGGATTGGAACCCCAGTCGTTTACTGCAGAAGGTGCTCTCATTTGGATCAGAACACTTCCACTGTGAGAGTCACTTCTGAAGTGCATTCAGTACCATCCAACCTCTCATGCTGGGGGAGAAGATAAACACAAGTTCATGATTGGCTGGGTCTGATGTCGTTTTCACACCTAAAGGTCCAGTTCAGGCTTTGTCTTTTTGGTCCTGTTGGTGTTGGTTTCACGCTGCAGTTTAGCGAGTGCACTAAAGAGCTTTTCATGACTCGCATACATCCCATCGTCATCACCTACGTGGGCTGCGTCTCCTTGTACTTCACTCTGATTGGTTTGTAGAATCGCTGTGTTTGGTGGGTAGTTAATTCTCATATCCTCCAAATAAGGGGTACATCACCAGTCCTTTTCACATCGGACCAAATTTCAATGAAGCATTTGATCTGCTGCCATGGATCATTTCAGTTGTTTTCCAGTTCTTCTTATTCTATTGTTTAAGAGATGATGGTAGGCCGACTCAAGTTTATGTAATTGGTCCAAACTTTCTAAAAACAAAGCAAACTAAGATTCAGTTGATTTGGACCTTGTGGTCCAAGACACTGCGATTTTTGGTTTGGACAGAATGGAAAAGTCCGGACTCAACAAGGTAGGTGTGAAAGCACTCTGGAAGACTCTAGCATTGTGCATCTATGAGCCTTACACTTGATTATCTAGTCAGTAGCAATGGAGCACCACAGAGAACCATGCCCTCTCTCTTCCCCTTCACACTACAATAATACAGGTCAGACCTCTGCCATCTTCAAAAAGTTTGACTATTTGGGGGTCGGATGCTTAAGGGAATACGGAGAACTGATGAACAGCTTGGTGGAAACAACTTTTCCACAAAGTCCAAGGAGATGGTGGTGGACTTCAGGAGAGAACACCTACCATCATGTGCCAGAACGTCAAGCTGGTAGATTCCAACAAGTATCCGAATGCCCTACTTGGACTGGAGTTCAAACACTAAGGCTGTGTACAGGAAGGTGATGAGCACATTCTACTGGGGATCTTCTTCCAGTCTGTTGGGGAAGCAGAGGAGGAGATGTGAAAAAACTCAACAAACTGGTCAGGAGCACTGACTCCTCACACAACATACTTGTGACATTCTTTCTACAATAGACATCAAATATTCTTCAGACAGTTCTTCACAAATCTGCTGCAGAAGTTCACTTAAATGTTGGCTCTTGTAGGTTTGCTTTGATTTTCATTTCATCCCAAATCAGCTGGATGGGGTTTAAGTCTGGAGACTGTGCTCCCACTCCATGTTTTCAAGCTGAGCATCTTGTTGTTTTTTCCTGAACTAGGCACAAACCTGAAGGTACTGCATGGCACCACAGAATGCTATGGTAGCTGTGGTGGCTCAGGGTGCCTCTCGCTCTGTAGGAATTAGTAGCACCAGCTTTTAAGGCTTGCTCACCTCCATTACTGCAGAACAGCTTTCACCAGTTAACCCATTTCATGTTCCTGACAAAAGCCTTTGTGTATAATAATGCACTGCACCTGCTTATTGCTGCACATTATCAGACTTCTCATGTTGGCTTTATAATACTTGTATTACATCATAATCTTTGTTTTTTGCCATTTTATTCTTCACATTTACTATAAAGATTATCTTCCACTGAATCGCAGTGAGTGCAGGGCAGGGGCATTACACTATTTTAGCTAAGGACATTGCCCCAGTCCATCAGTGAGCACACACCCCACATGCAAATGGAGAACATGGAAACTCCACCCAAGATGGGGACTCAAATCCAAGACCTCAGTGCTGAGAGGCGAGCGTGCCAATCCCCCATGACTGTAAAGACGATTCTGCTAATCTCACCATGTTGCTGGTTTCAATGCCCCTTCATGAACTGCAGCTGCATCATCTAAAGTTTTCTTACATAACTGTAGTGGATGGAAGCACATTTTTTCTGATTATTGTGTAAATATGCATACGATTTAAATGGAAATCTGACCTGTATAATGTTTTTTGCTCTTTACTGCACTTGTTCTGCAGTGCTGCACAACTGTTCCTGTGAGGTTAATAAAGTGATCCGTTTGTCTGTCTACTGAAGTGCCAGTTCATCATATCTAAGCTGTGTATGTGTTAATGGCATGTACCCGGCTTGTACATCAGATGGCGCCAGAGAACCACACCTAAAATACTGTAATATCACTGAATCACCACCCCTCCTTTGGAACTCACTGCTTGGATGTAATTTATTGTACTAATGCCAAATCCCAAAAGGGACCAGAACAGATCACTGTATTTATGTGCTGTTGTGTTTGTTCTCAGGTGGTCAGTCGTTCTTCAGCAGGAAAGATTCCATCAGGACCATTTACACGTCTTTACACAACGAACTCAAGAAGGTGGTAACCATGGGCCGTCATCCCCCTGGAGGCCCCAGTCCTTACCTGGAAGAGCTGCTCTCCCATCTGTCTGAGCAGCTGTGCCACTTCACGCAGGCCAGGATGGAGATCGCTGACCTGTATGAGAAAATGCACTCCCTCGGCAGCCAGAAAACAGTCAACTCCGAGGAGCTGGTGAGCACGCTGGAGAGCATCTTGCAGAAATACAGTTCCAGGTTAGTTGGGGTGTGGTGTTTGTGAGTGTAGTGCCACACTATGATGAACAATTCCGTAGTATTGATGTAAAGCCAATATCATGTTTTTTGCATTTGCATATACGGTCATTTTCTATTTATTGCACATTTTAAGCTTTTGAGTTTTAATTTTACTGTTTGAAAAGTAATTTACTCAAAGTCTAAAAAATGTAATAATCAGAATTTCTGGTTTTTCATAAGCTATAAATCTGATCAACATTAAAGCAAAACATGCTTGAAATTAAATTTTGAACATAAAATGAGCTTTTACTGTAGTTGTCGTAGCATCGTAAAAATATACAAAGTAAAATAATTATTGACTTGAAAAGGATAAGTCATGCCTTCATCTGCTTGTAAAATGGTGAACTTAACACTAGGGGGAGCTCTAACATTGTTCTACAGCAGCTACACTAAGACTGCCTGTAGAGTGGTGATACTGACACTAGGGGGAGCTCTAACATTGTTCTACAGCAGCTACACTAAGACTGCCTGTAGAGTGGTGACACTGACACTAGGGGGAGCTCTAACAATGTTCTATAGCAGCTACACTGATAAGGCTGCCTGCACATGTGCCTGTAAATATGCCATTTTTGTTAGTTCTTATGTAGAATCGCTACTCAAAACTTCTGACGCATTTCAAAGCCTCTGCTTATTAGTTATTTTAATAGATTTTCAGAAGCAGTTGTTTGTGAGCTGTTTTGAATAGTGACTTTGCACACAACAAAATTAAACATTTGGCTGAACAGTTCATTTCTATAATTTATCAAATTAGTAACTAAACTATTTCTACAAAATAAGTCATGTAGTTAGTCAGGACTGAATGTCTGTATTTTAATAAGTTGGTTTGACATCATTAGGTTTAATAACATGAGTTTAATTGATTCTTTTATATTTTAACATAAGACAATAACATACGAATATGTATGAAGATGCATGTATGTTACATTATTACTAATATTTAATAAAATGATGAAAATGTCTAAAATGAATGATGTAAGCCACATGGATGTTTTGTGTGGCTACAGACACTGAAACACTTCACATTTCTTCTGGTAATTGTGAGACGGTCCCTAACACTGCAGCCACCGACCACAAACACAAAGCTAAGCGGCTGTATTCTGGCTTCATCATAAGTGCAGTTTAGTAAAGGTTGTGCGCGTAGTTTGTTGTCTTCTGTCATTAAAAAATCATGTGGTTCCAGTTTACAGCTCACTCTTGAAAATATGCAAAAAAAAAGTCTACTAGGACTATTTGGAAGAAGTGCTGTGTGTGCGAAGCTTCAGGGGAGCACTGCAGTACAGCTGTTGTGAGTTCAGTACCTGACAAATGGCTTCTGCAGCATCGAGCTCTCCCACTGCCTGCTCAAGGTGAACTCTGCACTCCTGCTGAAGGGAGGTGGCGATGAATAGAACTAGATACACGGCAAGGCACGGTAGAAAGATGGAGAGAGAGAGAGATGGCGAGGAAAGATGCCAGGCCATGAGTAATCACTGGAGGAAGACAGACTTGATCTCAGTCTTATCTGATCAGTTCATCAGGCAGCGGTGAGCAGTGTTGTTTGACAGCAGCCACGTGGGGCTGAAATGGCATTAAAGGCTGTTTGGAAAACCATGACCTTGAAATGAGGAGAGAGTGGACTCCTTGATTAAGCCTCTGCTGACCTGCAAACAAGAGACAACAAAAGTCTGCTTGTGAGGTTTAAACTAGCTATTAGTTTCTCTCTTTTTCTTCTTCACCCTTTTCCATTGCTCCCCCGTTTTCTCTCTCTGCCTGCTAAGACGTATAATTAATGTTCAGTCAGGGGTGAAAAATTCACACACTGGTGCTGAATACAGAGGTGATGTAATGAGCTATAAGCGGGCACTATTCATGATTCCAGTCACCAGCACTAATGAACCTGGAGAAGAACGCTGGCATCTTAACTTTATTCTTTTGTAGGCATCACACAGCATTACAAAGGGTGCTGACTAGATGTTTATGCCCAGAATCCCCAGAAGAGTCACCACCAACATGGGTTTTGTCATCCATTTTGTGTTGATCTTGGACGGCCATTTTAGCCTCTGTAAGGTTAAATGGTTAGTAGACTTTGGCTACGTTCACATTAGCAGGCTGAAGTGGCTCAGATCTGATGTTTTCAGGCTGTGTGGACGTCAAATCCCATCTTTTCTAATCAGATTTGAGTCACTTTCATCTGTGGTTCTAGATCAGATATCAGATCTGTGGACATGTGACTTGAATGTGATGGTCAGATCAGATTTTATGTCTTTTTGCTTGTACACTTGTGTGTAGTGGGTGAGGCAGCGTTGGCTTCTCTCGTTTACTCACGTAGCTGTAAAAACAGTAAAAGCAGCCAGCTGGCATTTATACACCTTCTTCACCTGATCATGTACAGTCCAGCACCTGTTTACTGTCCTCCTGAGCTAAACACCATCACACATCAGCTACTAACACATCCGTTTGACTTGTTTTACTAAAATCAGTCGTCTCACAAATACAGGGTTGCCAGATCCCCCAAACCTACTACCGATTTTGTAACAAAGTCACACTACACAAGTAGAAACTAGCCCAAAATCTAAAAAATGTAAATCTTCTTCAAATCTTACTTTCTCGTTCAATTTCTTTTTATTTAGTGCAGAAACCCTGCAAACTGCCAACTCTGAAGTTTTACCTGTGACTGTATTTTTATTTTAGCAAACCTGGCAACCCTGCACAAATGTGATGCTTTTTGTTGTTGATGATGGTGACGTGTATACATGTATCAATGTGTGCATGTGAGCCGTTTCAGGGACAGATTGGTTCACATTACAGATACAGATCACTTACATTTGTGAATGTGAACCGTCACGATAGTTAAATCTGATCTGAGCAAAAACTCAGATTTGAGCAATGTGGCTGTAATGTGAACGTAGCCTATGTCCAAATGTTTGTGGACACCCCTTCTAATGAGTGCATTCAACTGCTTTAAGTTGACACAGATGTACACACAGCTTGTCTAGTCTCTGTAGAGAAGTATTGCCAATAGAATCGGACTAACCATGAACTTATTGGCACCATATCTAATGCCAATTGGGCTAGAGGAGTATAAAGCCCCCCAGCATTGAGCTGTGCTCTCTTTGACACTTTTGGGAGGAGTTGATGATGAGGTGGTGATGGATCATTCAACATCCTGACTTCACTAACATTCTCGTCACTGAATGCAATCAAATCCTCACAGCAATGCTCCAAAATCAAGGCAAAGCCTTCCCTGGACAGTAGAGACAGTTACTTCCACAAAATGTAATAGCCTTGATTTCTGAAGAAACAATGAGCAGGTGTCCCACTACTTTTGTCCTTAGTGTACATACAGTGAGGAAAATAAGTATTTGAACATCCTGCGAATTTGCAAGTTTTCCCACTTAGAAATCATGGAGGGGTCTGAAATTTTTATCTTAAGTGCATGTCCACTGAGAGAGACATAATCTAAAAGAAAAAATCCAGAAATCACTGTTTGATTTTTTTAATAATTTATTTGTGTGTTACTGCTGCAAATAAGTATTAGAACATCTGTGAAAATCAGTGTTAATATTAGCTTTTGTTTGCAATTACAGAGGTCAAACGTTTCCTGTAGTTTTTCACCAGGTCTTCACACACTGCAGCAGGAATTGTGGCCCATTCCTCCACACAGATCTTCTCCAGATCAGCCAGGTTTCTGGGATGTCACTGAGAAACACGGAGTTTGAACTTCCTCCAAAGATTTTCTATAGGGTTTAGGTCTGGAGACTGTCTAGGCCACTCCAGAACCTTGATATGCTTCTTACGGAGCCACTCCTTGGTTATCCTGGCTATGTGGTTTGGGTCATTGTCATGTTTGAAGATCCAGCCACGACCCATCTTCAATGCTCTAACTGAGGGAAGGAGGTTGTTCCCCAAAATCTCACAATACATGGCCCCGGTCATCCTCTCCTTAATACAGTGCAGTCGTCCTGTCCCATGTGCAGAAAAATACCCCCAAAACATGATGCTTCCACCCCCATGCTTCACAGTAGGGATGGTGTTTTTGGGATGGTACTCATCATTCTTCGTCCTCCAAACACGGTGAGTGGAATTAAGACCAAAAAGTTATATTTTGGTCTCATCTGACCTCAGCACTTTCTCCCATGACTTCTCTGGATCATCCAAATGGTCATGGGCAAACTTAAGACGGGCCTGGACATGTGCTGGTTTAAGCAGGGGAACCTTCCTTGTCTTGCATGACGTCTTAGTGTATTAGCCGCAGTAACCTTGGAAACAGTGGTGACAGCTCTCTTCAGGTCATTGACCAGCTCCTCCCATGTAGTTCTGGGCTGATTCCTCACCTTTCTTAGGATCATTGATACACCACGAGGTGAGATCTTGCATGGAGCCCCAGTCAGAGGGAGATTGACAGTCATGTGTAGGTTCTTCCATTTTCTAATAATTGCTCCAACAGTTGATCTTTTTTCACCAAGCTGCTTGGCAATTGCCCCGTAGCCCTTTTCAGCCTTGAGAAGGTTTACAATCTTGTCTCTGGTGTCTTTGGACAACTCTTTGGTCTTAGCCATGTTAGTAGTTGGGAGTCTTACTGATTGTGTGGGGTGGACAGGTGTCTTTATGCAGCTATCGACCTCAAATAGGTGCTTCTAATTTAGAATAATAAGTGGGAGTGGAGGTGGACTTTTTAGAGGCGGACTAACAGGTCTTTGAGGGCCAGAATGTTTGCTGATTGGTAGGTCTTCAAATACTTTTAGATTATGTCTCTCACAGTGGACATGCACCTAAGATGAAAATTTCAGACCCCTCCATGATTTGTAAGTGGGAGAACTTGGAAATTTGCAGGGTGTTCAAATACTTATTTTCCTCACTGTAGATTGCAGTACAGAAGCAAAGGAGGTGATGTGACCATGGAATAAGGATTCTTGCACAGACAGAACCTGGAATGTTGAGTCTCTTAAGGCACATATAGGAAATGTGAAAATTTATGGTTGATGCCAACTGGTTGGTACTTTATTAGAGTTTTATTTCACGTTACAGGTTCCACCATCCAATTCTGAGTCGGCTGGAGGGCAGTTTCCAAGTGGAGGTGGACGTCCTGACACAGCTCCTGCGCTGCCAAGCTCAGATTTCCGAGTGGCACTTCCTGCCCTCACTACTCAACCTTCACGGTGCCCACTCCAAGCTGCAGGCATGGGGTCAAGCTTTTGAACGGCAGCGCGAGACACGTAAGCACCTGTTTGGCGGGCAGTCACAGCGGGCTGCGCAGCCGCCGCACCTCTATCTGTGGCTGCAACGCCTGCAAGGAGCACTGCTGGCTAAGTTCACCTTCTACTTTCATGAAACGTTGAGCAGACAGGCACCACCAGCTGAAATGAAGGCCCTGACTGCTCGTACTTCGCACGATTACTTCGGGAAAGTGTCAGCCTTCATCCGCAAACACGACGCCTCCAGCGTCTCGCTCGTCTTTGACAACCGTGGCTCCGAGAGCTTCCAGGGCCACGGATACCACCACCCACACTCGTACCGGGAGGCTCCCAAAGGTGTGGACCAGTTCCCAGCAGTGGTTTCACTTCCAGGGGGCGAGAGGCCACTCACACATTGGCCAAATGTCATCATGATCATGAGCGACCGTGCGGGCGAACTCAACTCGTTGGACAAGGTCATGCACTTCTACGACGACAAGGTCCAGAGCACCTATTTCTTGGCTCGGCCTGAGCCCCACTTCACCTTGGTGGTGATCTTTGATGGGAAGAAGTCTGAGAAGGACTCGCATGTGGTGTCTTTCCTACAGGAAATTTCTACATCGTTGAGGAACTCTAAACCCTTCAGCACACTCAAGCCAGGCTCCAAAGGTTGAACTGACCATGTCTACGGTGTCTATATGCCAGTCTCAGAAGGCTGTACATCCACCTGCTGGGGGAGCAGCTGATCAGGTTCAGCTTCAGCATCCACAAGGAAGACCATTCTACTCCTAAACAACCCAAAACGGGGCTTATTCAAACGGAACTCGCAGCATGCACACTGATTAGTTGATAATTAAAATCAGCTTCATTAAGGCACTTAATTTGGTTAGTCTATCAAGGCCCACACTGATTTTTTTTGTTGTTGTTGCATTTTCTCAACTAATACGTGATGTTGGTTTCTATTTTAAGTCCTTATGCTGCTGATGGTTTTAAATGTTTTTTAATCTCTCAAGTACCACAGGTGTAGTTCCCATGGCTAATAAATTTTGTTTCATACTGTGAACTATTGTGACCAATCATCATCATCATCAGACCAAAGGTGTTTTTTTTTGTTTTTTTTAAGTTTACCTGGTCCTCTTTTGAGGTTGTCAAAGAGTTTTGCTGCTAGTTATAAATTGCCTTATTTTTACTCTGTGATGCCCAAAATATTTTAACAGCCTAAACATCTGATTTTAACATTTGTTATTCTTTGTGTATTGAAATAAAAGTTATTTAAAATATTGCTCTGTTTGTTCATGTTTTGTTCAGAATGGAAATCTGTAATGGAATAATATACAGATTAATTCACAGTGTTCTTTGAAGTTCAGGTCATATATAAACATTACAGATATGATCCATTCTTTCCTTTGCCAGAAACTACCATTTATTCACTACACTCAGCTTTGCTTTCATGTTAAAGTTAGAAGGAGTGCCATAATACATGGCAGAAAATCAGGACAGACATCATTTTCATATATAATACTGCCTGTTCAGATACAAAGGTCGTTTTCGCCGTTTTCAAATTAACTAAACATTGACGAGAGGTTGGTCACGTAAAGGATTTGTTTTGGTACACAGATTATACAGGAAGATTGTAAATCTTGAAATTTACTGTCAGTCCTACGTGATTTCACTCTAAGCTCTCTGCAGTGTTTTCAGACATACCCTGTCTGACTTGCCTTGACGTTTTCACAAATTACACCATCTAAAATTACTTTTTTCCAAACTGTTACACTGTAGAATAGTGAGGTCTGCAGAACAGAGCACCTGGGCATGCTTATAGTCATGAAACAAGTCTGAAAGGAAGGAAGCTGCCAGCACAGTATGTAAAGCCTTGTAGGCACACGGAGCATATTGAAATATATACTGTATCAAAGGGGGAGCCAATGGAGATTATAAAGAGCACATCACAGTGTTTTCAGAGTCAGCAGCCTGGCTACCAAATTTTACATTTGCTGTAATCTCTCAAATTGTTTATCCAGCAGACCAAACAAAAGACCATTACAATAATCGAGGTGACCAAAGGCAAAAGGATGAATAAGCATATCAGCTGCTGAGGTGGCAAGTGGAGGGCAGAGACATGCAATATTTTCAGAGGGAGAAATGCTGGTTTAATCATGTTATTTAGGTGTGGTGGAAAGAAGAGGATCAAATAAATTCCTAAACACACTATGAATGAATAAAGCACCTTTCTATTACTCAAAGATGCTTTACAATCATCACAATCCGTTTACGCACTAGATCAACCACACACTGGCGAGAAGCAGCACAGCGTACCCTCAACCAAAATGAGCATCCACCTGGAGGACACCATCAAGCACTAGGGGGATCACCCAGGACAGCGTGGCAACCATATATGGGCAAACGCATTCATTCACACAAATCAGGGTTATTTAGAACACCAGTTCAGCTGATTTCAATGCTTTTGGACTGTGGGAGGAAACCCATACAGACACAGGGAGAACATAGAAACTAGATGGGGACTTGAACCCAAGACCTCAGCGCTGAAAGGTGAACACATTAACCACTGAGATACCGCACTAGGGGGCAGCCGTGGCCTGGTGGTTAGGAATCTGGTAAGCGAAAACTCCCTCAAGGCTGGAGGATGAAACCTTGGGAGGAACCAGAACTTGAACCACAATAATTTATTAGTCATCAAATCATCAAAATTTATTTATATAGCGCTTTTTACAATGGACATTGTCACAAAGCAGCTTTACATAATCAGTATCAGACATTTTGATTCTAA
>BRDA01038287.1:0-11990 GCA_036984385.1 Crenuchus spilurus
AATAAGTCTGCAGAGAGGCAGATTAAAGCCGTTGCATCCATCAGCTGTAAACAGCAGTGGTTCACACGTGCAAATCGATTTTTCATCCACTCAGTTCATTTGGCCTAGAAGTCCGATGATGCATTTTTGACAGCGTTTGCTCACTTTTCAATCGTATTCGTAAGTAAGAAAACGTAACCATAATAATTTAAGTCGTATGCATACGTGTACTGTTTTATTCGTGGGTGTGTGAATTTTTGACAGTGATCTTATTCCATAAAAATGTATAAAGGATGATGGTAAGAGTTCTATATGTTCTAAATATGTTCATTACATGAATACAATTTCATTTTCTCTGAACCACTTCATGGATTTCATAAATAACACACTATAGTTGTTATACAAAGTGTAAACGTAAAACTATATATATATATAATATCTTCATTTTAGATGTCAAAAAGCATTTGCGGCTCCCAGTGTTTTATTTTCTGTGGAAATCGTTCCAAATGGCTCTTTGAGTGTTTAAGGTTGCTGACCCCTGATCTAGGGGATGCTACGACCGCCGCGCCACTAGCGGTTGGCATAGTTGAAGTAATTTAAGCTACTAGTTACTTGGAATTTTACTTGTTACCTGGAACAAAAATATTCCGAGATCTCGAATCTCGAACCTGGAATACTCGTTAGTAGGGATGCTCGTAAGTAGGGGTACCACTGTATTTTTAAACAATATGAAACTCATATATGGGTAAGCTTCAATACTCCATGAAGTGGGCATTTACTGTGCTGTAAAAGGTCTTGGTTATACTGTGTTTTCTTACAGTCTTCCCTTAAGCTAAGCTAAGCTACCTATGAAGGACCAGAGGATGTGCAACACACACTGTTCAGCAACAGATGAGCTATTGTCTCTGACTTTACATCTACAAGGTGAACCAACAGGGAAGGTGAGTCTAAATGAGAGGACAGTGAATAGCTCATAACCAGCAGCTCTGCTGTATCTGATCTACTTATACCAGCACAACACACACTAACACACCTCCACCACGTCAGTGTCACTGCAGTACTGAGAATGATCCACCACCCAGATAATACCTACTCTGTGTTTGTCCTGACTATTGAAGAACAGGTGAAAGGAGGATAATAAAGTAAACAGAGAAACAGATGAACTACAAAGTGCTCCTGTAAGCTCAGTGGAGCTGATCAAATGGATCATAAACGTATATACAAGTAGGTGGTGTTAATGTTATGACTGATTGTGTATATTAAGCCACAGATAAATGACTAAGCTTTCACTTTTCAGACACCACTGCAAGTTTTCTTACAAGTCAATGCCAACCACAAAACATTAACACAGCACAAAAACTAGCCTTGTCTTTCTGCTTTTTCTCTTCAGTAATTTTTGTATTTGTATTTTGGTAATTTGTTAGGGGACCCCTGGTGGATATGAAGCCCTAAGTAACCCCCTTAGGTTGCCAATTAGGTAGAGCTGGCCTTCTAGCCTTCTCAGTCTGACTTATTGTAACCATTCTACCACTCAGAAGTCTGGAGCTACCAAACATATTCTTACTACAAATGATCATGTTTTCTTTGTCAAATTACACGACAAAAAAACTAATTGAGCTGAAATTTCTTTAATTGTACAATTTACAAAAGTACACAATCAAAGAAACACAGTTATCTGAAATGTTATCAGTGTCACCTGTGTTGAATAAAAAAGATTTAATTGTGTTTTGTTACTTAGTAAGCCTTTAGATGATTTTGAATAGCCTGGGATCACCGTGTTTAATCAACGTACATCAGTTTAGTTTAGTCTGTTTCCATTAACAACTGTAGAGATAACAAATGTGTTTAACTGACTGAAACAGAAGTTTGTTGTGTTGTTTCACGGTTTGCCTAAAACAGTCTAAGGTCTAAGCTTAATCAGATACATTGTATTAGGTGAAGTTTATCACTGGTTGAAAAATGAATAGGAAAACTCGTAACACTCAACATGGCATCTGATTCACACAAAGGCGGGACTTTAAATAAAAAGAACAAATAGAATTTGGTGGTAAAGGCATCCATGGGAATATCCCCGCCCTCTCTGCCTTTGTTGTGGAGCTATGCAAACGCTGTGTTTCCAGAAAGCCTGAATAATTACGTGAGTCAAACACTACGAAATATTTATATCTTTTTTGTCTGATTTTACCAGAGATTTCAAATCTGTTTTGCTGAGGAGTTTGACTTGATTCAAACTTGGCTTGGTGGTTCACCTCTCAGTGCTGAGGTCTTGGGTTTGAGTCCCCATCTGTGTGGATTCTTCATGTTCTCCCCGTGTCTGCGTGGGTTTCCTCCAGGGACTCAGGTTTCTTCCCTCAGTCCAAAAACATGGAGATCAGGTGAATTGGCTACTCTAAATGAGCCTGGTGTGTGTGAATGAATGTTTGTGTGTATGCCCAGATATGGTTGGCACTCTGTCCTGGGTGATCACACTAGCACTTGATGTAGTCCTCCAGGTGGACGGTTGCTTCCGATTTAGACGCTGTGCGTGATTGGCTACCGCTTCTCACCAGTGTGTGTGTGAGTGTGTGAGTTCTAGTGTGTAAAAGTATTGTGTTGTTTGTAAAGCATTCTTAACAGGGTTCTAAATTAACACCCGCCAACCCGCCAAATGCGGGTAAAAAATCATTTTGGCGGGTATTAATAAAAACTTACTAGAGCTAAACAGAGAGCACACTGAAAGAGGAGGGAGTTAACGTTAGCTTAGTGAAAACTTTTAACCTAAATGCGGCGGTGGTTGTGGCACAAATGTGCAGCAAAAAATGAGAGTAGCTCAGATTGTGATGCCACTTCTGAAGAAGAGCACTGAAGACGTGGTTCAAATAATATATATACATAGAAAGACAGATTGATCCCAAACCTGTTTGCAGTTTCTGTGTATATTTTATGGTATGTGTTGTGTTTTTCATGCTAACAATGTTAATAAAATTATCAAATGCATTCAGTGGCACTCATTTCTCTTATTTTTACCACATAAAATTTGGCTAGTGGAAATTCTGATTGGCCGGTAACTTTAGAAAGTTACCAGCCACATTGGCTGGTGATCAAAAAAGTTAGTTTAGAACTCTGATTCTTAAGTATTATAAATGCACTATATAAGTGCAACATTTATTGATTCTTAAACACTTAGATCAGAGGTGTCAAGCTCCAGTCCTGGACGGCCAGATTCCTGCACAGTTTGGTGATCCTCCTGATCAAACACACCTGTTTCAACAGTTTAACTGTAGTGTTAGAGCAGAGAAATAACTGTGCTGGACACCAGCCCTCCAGGACTGGAGTTTGACACCAATGACACCTTCTGGCACCAACACAAAAGTCACAAAAAAGACACATTTTACAGAGAAAAGACTATCACTCATATTAGACATTTTATTACAACAGACATCATTACGTATCTAATCAGGAGAAAACAGATATTTTGAACAGTTGGAAATTCACATAAGAGCACTGTGACGTGGGCATTTATCACTGTAAAGTCAAACTATGCAATCATTCAGGTAAACAGGACTATAAAGACAAAGGTCTACTTCACAGTTCTTGTAAATCTCCCGGTTCAATCCAGTTTGGTCAATAGTCAATAGCAGACTACTGTGCATGTAAAATCCATCCATCCATTCATCATCTTCTGCTTTATCCTGATCAGGGTCATGGTTGCATGTAAACATTGCCACTGGAATATTGTACCTTGTCAGGTTTAACTTTTGTTGAGTCAGGCAGTCTTGTTGAGAAAACTATAAACTATTTAACTTTAAGTGGAATCAAAATATGTTAAATATGTCAGTACCTTGAAATAAAGTTCAGTGAACTTTTATGAGCTGAGATGAATTATAAATCTGATTAAATTAACTGACTTTGTTGTGATCATCAAAACTGATTTATGTTAAAAGCAAAGCAATTTAATTGTTTGCAAAATATTTAATAATCAGATTTTGAGTTGGTTGAAAGTTTAGAACCTACACTTTTGGAAGGATTACTTAAGTTAGACAACCTCTTCTCCTTCTCCTCCATTACCCTTTACACGGGTGTTCCACAAGGTTGTGCTTTGAGCCCGATTCTGTACTCCCTATTCACCCATGGCTGTGTTCCTGTTTATGGCTCTAAAACCATAATCAAATCTGCGAACAAAACACCATGGTGATTGGTTTGATCACAGACAATGATGAGTCGGCCTACAGAGATGAGGTGCAGAATCTGGCAACATGGTGCCACGACAATTTGAACATGAACAAATGTTTATAAATGACAGTTCATGTAGTTACTAATGATTATATTCATTTTTGCAAATGTTAACAAATCATTAGTAAATCATTTGTTAATTAAATTCTCATGAACTAATGATTTGTTCACAATTATTAATCATTAGTTAATGAGCTTTTAATGAAAGTTATTGTAAAGTGTTACCAGAATTTCTGCTCATTTTTTTTACTAAAAAAAGATGTATAATTTTATGTAAATGAGGTCTATTGACCATACAGTCCATAAATAAGTGTAAAATTGGTAATTAGTTGGAGTGAAGTTGATTAACAAAGTGAAACAGAATTTTACGCCACATGCTTGCAACATTTCATTAATATTTAATCATTTATTAGTATTTTATTAATGATTAATATAAATTTTATTAATAACAATAATGATTAATAGATATTATTAGTATATTATTAATAGTAACTAGTAATTATTAATAAAACATTATGAGTAATAATGTTTAAATAATGTATTATTATTTGTTAACAATTAATAATAATAATTTAATTTATGTTCAAGACCACACCACATTATGATCAGGGCCCGCAGACATAACACTGCTCTGGGCCCAGAACTTCCAAATCCGCCCCTGCTTATATTGTCCTTGACATGAAAGTTTGAATGATGTCTATTTGTCATCATTGTGTGTGTGATTGAGTGTGTGTAAATGGAGTGTGTTGATTGTAAAGCGTCCTTGGGCGTCCTTGGGTTTGAGAAAGGCGTTATATAAGTGTAACGTTCATTCATTCATTCATTCATCATGAAATGTTCTGAACATTTCTGTCACACATATGTCACATATACTGCACATGTCCTTATATAAACATCAGGTATGTTTATATAAGGACATGTGCAGTATATGTGACATATGTGTGACAGTGCCATATTTGATTAACCCCATTCATTTTATTCATTTGTTGTAATAATATCAGCACTAACTATCTCTCAAACCTCTTTGAGAGGTTTCTCTCAAACCATTCAGATGTAGATTTTTTGTGATTTAGGTGTGTTGGGTAATTTTTGTGTGTGGTGAAGAAGGAGCTGAGCCAAAAGGCAAAGCTCTCGATTTACCAGTCAATCTACGTTCCTACTCTCACCTATGGTCATGAGCTCTGGGTAATGACCGAAAGAACGAGATCACGGATACAAGCAGCTGAAATGAGTTTCCTCCGCAGAGTGGCTGGGCGCTCCCTTAGAGATAGGGTGAGAAACTCAGTCACTCGGGAGGAGCTCGGAGTAGAACCGCTGCTCCTACACATAGAGAGGAGCCAGCTGAGGTGGCTCGGGCATCTGTTTCGATCAGAAAAAGAGAGAGGCAGAGAAAAAAGAGAGCAAGACAAAGAAAGACAGAGAGAAGAGAGAGAGAGAGAGAGAGAGAGAGGGAAAGAGAGAGAGAAAGAGAGAGAATAGAAAGAGAGAGAAGAGAGAGAGAATAGAAAGAGAGAGAGGGAAAAAGAGAGAGAATAGAAAGAGAGAGATGAGAGAGAGAGAGAATAGAAAGAGAGAGGGAAAAAGAGAGAGAAGAGAGAGAGAAGGAAAGAGAGACATAGAAAAAAGAGTAAGAGAGAGGGAGAGAGAGAAAAAGTGAGAGGCAGAGAAAAAAAGAGAGAGCAAGACAGAGAGAGAGAGAGAAAGAAAGAGGACAAGAAGGAGAGAGAGAGAAAGCGAGAGAGACAGAGGGAAAGAGAGAGAGACAGAGGGGGGAAAAAGAGAGAGAGAGAGAGAGAGAGAGAGAGAGAGGGAAAGAGACAGACAGACAGACAGAGAGAGAGAGAGAGAGAGAGATGTGTGGGAGTGAGATCACACTTGGGTGTCCCCTTCCTCAGCGTAACACAAAGTGTGTCAAAGCAGTTATAACTTTATGCAGATTATATGTAAATCAAACAGAAAGAACATTGTCTATCAATTTGACTATGTCACTGAGTTTAGTGAACATCTTATTGTTCAGTTGCTGTGGTTCCAGCATATCTGGTCTCTTGGCCCTAATACATCCCACAAACCACCATCATCAGAGCCTGAAAAGTCTAAACAAGGCCTTGTATCTTCTAACTAAGGAACAAGCTGAACATGAGCTTAATGATGAAGAAAGAGAAGAGCAGACTAAAAGGCAGCCACATACCTGCAATACTTAACCTTTAAAAGGACTGAACTGAATAAGGAGTGGCACTGTCGAGGCATATCCACACCACCAGCCAGGGGGTTATACCCATGCACTACTCACAAACCCGTCTGAGTGTGAATACTACTTCACCAAGAATAATGGCAGTCTATGCTAATAGCATGTACTCAAGACTAAGTATAACACATGAAACATATATTAACACGTTTTAGCCAAACATGCACCATAAACACAACAAATAACCCAAGTAAATATCTGGGAGGGTGTATTCGGATTGTCCACGCCTGCAGACAAACTGACAATGCCACATTATGTTAACACAGCTTCCCTGACTGCTTGTTTATTTAATTAAATAGTAAAAATCAAACAGGACTCATTTCCAACAAGGCAAAACAGACTCAGTTTAGAGAAATCAGCTGAGTTTAGTGAGCAGTGCTGGAGTAAAGGTTAGCTGATGTATTTTAGGAATGGGCCTCCGTCAGTTGCCTGGTGCATTTTATAATTTCGGTGAAAAGCTCAGGAGATAAGCAGACTCTATGCTGATGCTGACAACCACTGGACATCTGGCACAGAACAGGTGTCCCACGCAATCAATGAATTACATTGTCCTCTCAAACTGAACTGCTTTCCTGAAATATGCAGGACAGGCCATCACTTGCATGAGCAGCTGTGCAGAGTTCAATCTAAAAATGGCATTTAGACGTAGAAGACTGTGTTTGTAGAGGCCTGAAATACTTTTGTGGTCCTTGAGGTTGTGCAAGAGAAGCATGTATTTGAGTTCCACAGTGAATGTTCAAATCGCCCTGGCATGCAGTCATGTACATAAGACAAGGACAAAGTCAAATTCCAGTTCGGGCGTTACGCACTTCCATTGCTTTGATACAAATATATGACGAACATGCTCTCCTGAATATGCCATTATGTGATGCTCTAATTAGTGTAGATTAAACTTTTGCAAATATGACTGCACACAACGGAATTTGACCACCGCATTTACCTTATCCGTGCAATGAAACACACACACTAGTGAACACACTAGGTTGTGAACATGTGCTTGAAGCAGTGGGCAGCCCGATCCACAGCACCTGGGGAGTAGTTGGGGTTAGGTGCCTTGCTCAATGGCACTTCTCATGACCTCTCCGGGGATCGAACAGGCAACTTTCCAGTCACAAGATCAGATACCTAAACACCAGGTTAGGCTGTTATTTTTGTGAGCAGATCTAAATGATTTTTTTAGTGTTACACAGGCTTTAGTTCAGCACAAACTCAGCAACAACAGTGTCAGAACAGTAAGAGTGTCATAAATCTATATTCTGATTAAATCTGTTCTAAACTTAGACTTTACAAACACCTGTTTTCAGATGTGCTGATATATTGTGAAAACACTCTCAACATTTCTAGTCAAGACTTTTGAGCTCAGATCTGAATAAACAGAGGTGTTGACTACACACTGCTCATTACAGTGTTTAGACATTGTATGTTGTTTTATTTCAACAGCTTAACAAATTACACTCTGTTTTCCTCAGGCACTAACCCTACATTTAATATTTATGAGATAAATGTGAAACACTCAGGACAGGTCCAAGGTCAGTAATCCAACCAATGGCATGTCTGGAATTACCATGTCACTATCATTTGAATGACAGGTCACTTCGTTTGGCGAGTAAAACAGCGCAGCTGTCTGAGTCACTGTCACAGACTTGTCTCTGGTTTTTTAAGCTTCTCTTACACAAATCGAAAAATATATTTAAATTCAAGATACATATATTTACAAAGTAGACACTTTGAGGTTTCCGGGGTATGTAAATTTTTTTTCTAGGATAAAATCTCACTGAATTTTGCAGAATTTCTGTAATATGTCACCAGCGAGAGAGCTGACTCCAGAGAGTTAAAGTAAATTTAGTGGCATTCAGCTATGCTGTGTTAAAAACCATGTGAGATCTTTCTTACTCACTACAGTAAAGCTCTATAAGTCTTTGTACTGTAGACAGTACTGATCTCCTGCTGTCTGAACTGTGCCTGATCACATCAGCATATAGAGCACTGTATTCTTCTCTGGATACACACTGTGTAATATATCATAAACTGCTACTGTTGTAATACTTTTAACTGTACACTTCAAGCCTCTGAAGTTGGTGTTCCCACCAGTGGGGACAGAACCGAAAACACTTATATAACTACAAAAACGAAATTCCGCAAAAACACTTTTATAACTGCAAGCTTTTATCCTCGAAACAAAAAGAAACATACCCCGGAAACCTTAAAAGGTCTACTTTTCAAATATTTATAGCTTGAATTATTATTATTTTTGGATATTTGTGATAGGAGCTTATATAAGCAGAATCACATTTTTCAGTGTTGCATCAAACAACTGCGGATCGTTTCCCACCACATGATGTGATCTGTCATTCATATGATAATGACATGGTAATTCCAGACATTTCATTGTTGGATTAGCAACTGTGGATTGTATGGAATGTGAGCCTGAACAAAAGAGCGCTCACCTCTCACCTCACACCCATCTAATAAATATTTAATCTAGGAACCACTGAATGAGTCAAACACCTCACCTCACATTAGTTAAGCTTTAGAAATAAAAACACATATAATCTCTAAAAGCTGTAATGATCAATGTGTAGCCAACACCTCTGTTTATTCAGTTCTGAGCTCAAAAGTGTCGAGTGTTTTTTCACAATATATCAGCACATCTGAAAACAGGTTTTTGGAAAGTCTAGAGTTTCTAGTTTAGAGCAGATTTAATCAGAATATAGATTTATGACACTCTTACTGTTCTGACTCTGTTGTTGCTGAGTTTGTGCTGAACTAAAACCTGTGTAACACTTTGGGGAAAATAATTTTAGATGTGTGTAATTTGCAAAAAAGTCAATCCATGTCAGACTACATCAGAGTGTCTGAAATACCCTCAGACTCCAGTGGTTTATTGAAATTACTGCTGTGAAGAGACCACCTACCTACCTACCTATTCACACAGATAGTAAAAATTCATTTTAGACCTGTCATATATATTGTATTTGTACGCATTAAATCATAAATTACTTACACAGATATGACATGACTCATTCAAATAAATGAAATAATTAATCATTTTTATCACAAGATCAAATCTTGTTTTTGTTGTACATACTACATGGTGTCCTGTTTGCTTCTTTACTAAACAATTGTGAATAACTTGAATACAAATGAAGATGTGATGATGAAATGTGGAGGAAATAAACCTAAGTCTGTGTGAAAAAACTGAAGATACATGTGCTGAAAATGTCCAGCATGCACTTCTTTTCTCCTGATCAGGTGTTGATGTGTTTTGCTTGGAGACCTGCTTTGGCAGGTACATTTTTCCATCAGGTCTTCAGAATCAAGTTTGTTATCCAGTGCATTCACACTATGAACACTTCCTCCTGTACTGTGCACTGATACATTATACACTGATCACTGCACAACTCTCAGAGTGAAATAACCAACATCAGATGTTGTGTCTGCGAGGATAACTGAGGGCTTCAATGTCTCACTTCAGCTGCATGTGACTGAAGGAGACAGCTGGACAGGCGCCAGCCTCCACTCCTACAGCCACAGATATTAGTCATCATAATGAACACCCCTCTACCTGCACTGTAATCATGCAAGTCAATTTCACACAGACTGAAGTATATGTGGTCAAAATTTTGTCATCATATCTTCATTAGTATTAAAGTTATTCACAGTCATTTGTGTAAAGAAGCAAAGACAACATACTGTATATTGTGTAAAAGAAAAACAGTGTTTAACAGCCTTTAATGAGTTGCCTTTGTGTTTTTATCATCTATACACATTCAAACAAACAGACAAAGTCTCAAAGACTCAACGTTATCAACACACAATGCAAACCAAATGTAAATATAATTCAGTATGACTATGCAAATAATGAATACCTCTTTATCAGAGATAGCATCAGGCGTTACTCATTTCCTGGACTGTCTTTGTTACAAATTTATGACAGCTTTCATGTTCCAAAGAATTGCGGCAGTAAGAATTTGCTTAAGCAACTGTTGCACACAGAACGACAACTACACCTGACTAATTAGACTTTTTGTAAGAGGACAGTTTTGCATTTTCGTAAGAGAAGTGAGGCAGGGTGGATTTTTCCAGAGGACAATGTGCTCCAGCAAGGACATCAGAAAGAGTTGGTTATTAGATTATTTATGATCAAAAAGTGAATCAGGCATGTCAACCTATCACATAAATCAAAAATGGCTTTTTTGTTTACACTTGTACCTTAACCAGAAAATAACACATATTCATTTGACAAGTACATGTCATTCAAAATGCTTAAACAGAAGTTTACATACAGTACCAGTCAACATTTGGACACACCTTCTCATTCAATGTATTTTTTTCTTTTTCTACACTGTAAATAAACACTGAGGTCATCCAGACTCTGAGTGAACACATAATGAATCATGTAGTAAACTTAAAAGTGTTAAACAAACCAAAACATGTTTTAGATTTTACTTCAAAGTAGACACACAACTGATGTCTCAAACACATTAAGATGGTGACTACCTCATAAAGCTGACTGAGAAAATGCCAAGAAAGCTGCATCTAAGCAAGAGGTGTCTACTGTGAAGAATGTCAAATATAAACATATTCTGCTTTGTTTACTTGTTTGTTTACTAAATAATTACAGATGTGTTTATTCATAGTTTAGATGACTTTAGTGTTAATCTACAATGTAGAACATTTTTACATCATGAACCACTGAATGTCCAGAAGAGTGTCCAAACTTTTGAATGGTACTGTATAATGTGATACTAAATGCCCTTCCACCCACTTCTGTATGTGACTGTGATGCCCATTATCAGCAACTACAGAAAATATTTTCAGGATTCAATACATTAAATGTGAGGCTAACATTGCTAACAAACACTAGAGCTTAATGGTGAACTAAATTAATCCAGTGGTTTCCATCCAACTACATCATTTATCTCTCAGCCTGGTCAGTCCACATCTGGGGCTTAACTAAGGTCTGGTATAATGATTGAGGGCCAATCAGTAATGACAAGAATACGGGGACAGAGCACCTGATCTGAAGCGTCTGCCTGATGGCAGCAGTTTTAATACAGAATGTCCAGGATGAGAGTGTTCTGTGCTTTCCCAAGGCAGCAGGAACTGTGCAGATCATCTAGAGGAGAGGCAGATTCTAATGTTCTGGGCTGTGTTGACACTCTGAAGTGCTTTACTGTGTACCAGGCACAGATGCAGCATGTCATAACGCTCTCTATGGAGCAGTGATAGAAGGATGCCTGCAGTCTTTGTGTTAGATTGTTGTTCCTGAGAATTCTCTGGTCTCTGCTTTGTCTTTTTAATGGTAGCTGTGGTGTTGATACTTCAGGTCAGTTCATCCTCTATGTGAACTTAAAGTTGGAGACTCTCTCCACACAGTCCTCATCAATGAACAGGGGCTGCATGGCTCTTGTTTTCCTCGTAAGGTTCACAATCACCTCCTTGGTCTTGGTGGTGTTCAGGATCAGGTTATTCTCTTTACACCACACTGACAGCTGCTTCACCTCGTCCTGGTATGCACACTCATCCCCCAGAGATGAGCCCCATTATGGTG
>BRDA01038289.1:0-19688 GCA_036984385.1 Crenuchus spilurus
TAGAAGTTTATTTGTATTAATTCTGATGAATAATTAAATCATTAAAGCCTCCAGCGTTAAATAGCATTTTCTAATGTGGTCGTAGACGTTTGTCCAGTACTGTATGACACACACACACACACACACACACATTTAAGGAGCGGTGTCGGATGCGAGGAGGCCCCGGGGCAGGGCCGATGTCCAGGAAGGGGACACTTTGATGAATGGCCGGTCTCTGGCGCTGTCAGGCCCTGTGCGTCTGTGGGGAAATCGCGGCGGTCCGGACAGCCCGGCTGATTGCCCAGCCCGTGGCCTTGCTGATGATCAATCAAACTGATTGGCTATGGCAAATATGGTTACCAATAGAAGAGTGAAAAATAGATTATAGCGCAGCATGGGGGTCTGGCGCAAGAGGGGCAGAGGGTCAAACAAATGAAACATGAAAGAATGAAAGAGGTCAGAGTGTGCTGACAGAGGGGGGATGATCGTCTGATCCCTCTCTCTCTCTCTCACACACACACACACAAACACACAAGAAACATAGACATACATACACATCAATAATTATGTCTGTAATCAAATGTTTATTTTGATCAGTAATCAAGAAATAAAAAAACAAACAATAAAAATACATAACTAAACCAAATCTACGTAAAATATTGCAAAATATGTTTACGTTGACCTCATTAACCTTTGGAATTGCCTGTCACCATCGCTGCATCTGGAGAGTTTCTAATTTTGAGTTGCCAATTTTTATATTTTGCTTCAAATAAACAATGTGCCAATAAACCAGCATTAACAAATTTGTTTTAAAAAATAGCTGCAATCCTTCATTGCTGTTTGAATAAGTCCCAAACAAACAGAACTAAGCATTCAGTTTTTGACCGGCTAAAGGGTGACCTCTTGCGGCACAAATCAAGATTGCAAGATGAACCTACATAAAGTCCCTTCAATGCTGTGCAGCATGAAAAAAGTCATTTTTTTTTACAAATAATTTAAAATGCTAGTTTCTGTCAATTATAAGCATGCTTTATTATATTATTTTATTATATTTTATTTATTTTTATATTATTATTTTCGGCTAATATGAAGAACTCTTACGAAAACCATCAACATTAGGATGTAAAATCCTAAGAAATACATACTCCTAAGATGCTAAATACACCTTTTGTCTTGTCATTACACATGAAAATAAAAACTTTTACAGGGTTTAATGCACAGTAACAATTTATTTGCTGAATTTAATATTTGGGGGGAATGAAGTTGTGCAAAACGTTTATATTTATTTCTTTTATTTGTAAAATAAAAAATATTTGTAGTACATTTTCTGTGTTAAATTCAATAAATAATTAACACTAAATATGCCATATTCCAGATGAATTATACTTTACTTGCTTTTAGACAAAAAACAAAACATGCCAGGTGTGTCCAAACTTTAATGGAAGACTGCATACGTTTAAATGTGTTAAATATACTGTATAAATCTACTTTTACTGTGCAATTACAGTATTTAATGTATAAATGTATTTATAAAAAAATTACTAACCAAGTTAACAGAATAATTGTATTAAGATATTAATATTATTAAGATAATCAGTTAATTTTGCCTTTTATTTTTTTTTTATTTATTATTTATTTTTATTGCCTGAAATAAATAACTTAAGATCTCAATAAAATAATGAAATAACTCAATTTCACAATAATTCAAAATCTCAATGAATCAAATTAACTCAAAACAGAGTAAAAAAGACACTAAAACACGTTTTAGCGCTTCTGTATGACACTGTAAGTAAACTGAAGAGTTTAGATGTAAATATTTTACTAACAAATGAACTGAATCAATGATTTTATTATTGTGTTTCAATAAAATGCTAACAGGCTACAATAGAGACTAACCGACTATTCAGATCACGTTTGTATAAAAG
The DNA here is from genome assembly GCA_036984385.1 of Crenuchus spilurus. Lineage (NCBI taxonomy): Eukaryota > Metazoa > Chordata > Actinopteri > Characiformes > Crenuchidae > Crenuchus > Crenuchus spilurus. The sequence continues at coordinate 1,905 of BRDA01038289.1, forward strand.
TCCTGTGCATGCTTACAGCTTATGCTAGAAAGATTGTGTGTGTGTGTGTGTGTGTGTATGTGCGTGCCTGTTTGCACCTGCTTTTTGATCAGCGCTCTTGACACGGAGGTCATCTTTAATACGCTTTGATCTGGTGTCCAGCAGAGCGTGCTCCACCAAGCACATCTTGTTGTGGAACAGCCGACATGGTGTGTGCACTATCAAATAGTCCTTTAATAGCTCTATTCTCTTCATCTCATTATCTCTCTCTCTCTCTCTCTCTCTCCTTAAGGCAAGAGAGCAACTGCCAGAGGGAGAGAGAGAAGAGGGGAGTCATTTTTTAAGGCTAACAACATCCTGCCAGTGTTCAGAGGAGCTACTCTTCTACACGTTTGATGGAGTGTTTTTATTTGTTACACTAACATTCAGTCTTATTGGTTAAAGTTAAAGCTCAGTGATGATGTTCCTCAGTATAACACTGCACATCACTCCCTCACAGGGCTTTAAGACCTGAACAAGACAACAGCAAGTCATACTGTCTCCCCCACTTTTCTCTTTCTTTTCATCTCCATATTTCTCTTTTTCACTCTCCATCACTCCATTCTCCATTCCTCTTTCTCTGTCTCACACTCTTTCTTGTCTCTCCATCCCTGTTTCTTTCTCTTTCCCTCTCCTTCCCTTTATCTGTTCTTTCCTTTCTCTCTCTCATTCTCTCTCTCTCTTGATATCTCTTTCTGTCTCCCACTCTGTATCTTCTTCTCACTGCCTTTCTCTCCCACTCTCCATCCTTTTTTTCAGTCTCTGCCCCTCTTTCTCGTTCTCTCCATCTCCCTATGTCTCTATCTCTTCCTCCTTCTCTGTCTTGATATCTCTCTGTGCATTTCTCTACCTTCTTATCCTTGCCTTGCTTTCCCTCTCTTTTGTTTCTCTCCCTCTTTTTTTCTTCATCTCCTTCTCTGTACAGCACAGCAATGTCTCTATCTTTTTTCTCTCTGTCTCTCTCCCTCTCTACCTTCCTCTCCCTGCCTTTCTTGCTTTCTATCTGCCCCTTTCTCTCTCTGCCATGTCTCTCTCTCTCTGTTTCACCCTCTTTTCTCTCTCTATCTATCTACTCCCCTTCCTCTTTATCCCTTTCTCTTTCTCACACTCTCTCACTCTCTCTCTCTCTATTAATGTATACATCTATTCCCTTTCCTCCCTCTTTCTCTCTGTCTCTCTCTCTCTCTCTCTCTCTCTCTCTCTATTAATGTATCTATCTATTCCCTTTCCCCTCTCTCTCTCTCTCTCTCTCTCTCTCTCTCTCTCTGTTTCACCCTCTTTTCTCTCTCTATCTATCTACTCCCCTTCCTCTTTATCCCTTTCTCTTTCTCACTCACTCACTCTCTCTCTCTCTCTCTCTTAATGTATATATCTATTCCCTTTCCCCTCTCTCTCTCTCTCTCTCTCTGTTTCACCCTCTTTTCTCTCTCTATCTATCTACTCCCCTGCCTCTTTATCCCTTTCTCTTTCTCACACTCTCTCACTCTCTCTCTCTCTCTATTAATGTATACATCTATTCCCTTTCCTCCCTCTTTCTCTCTGTCTCTCTCTCTCTCTCTCTCTCTATTAATGTATCTATCTATTCCCTTTCCTCCCTCCCTCTCTCTCTTTCTCTCCCTCTCTCTCTTTTTCGTTCTCTCTCTCTTTCCCTCTCTCTCTCTCTCTCTCTCTCTCTCTCTCTCTCGGTGAAGTTGAGGGCCGAGATGTATAATTTCTCCAAACACAAGATGGAATCAAAGTCAGAGCTCGTTTCCTTTTTCTGCCCCTGTCCTTCACTGTCAATCACGGCCGAGTGTAAGTGGAGAGCGGCCGAGGCCATGCGGCGCATCCCCTGGAGTTTTATATATTCCGAGAAAAGATGCAGGCGCTCCACATCCCTCATTAACAACGATCCACCCCGACACCCGTGGGCAGGTGCAACTGTAATTAACTATTGTTTGACTATCAAAAAAAAGAGAGAGAGGAAAAAATGGGCGGCTGATTAAATGCACTAAATGCAGAGGAGCACTTCGGGGCCCCCCCCCTTCCCCTTGCCGTAATTTCCAGTGCTTCGGCACGCACGCTGGGACCCTTTCAACTCGGCCACGGCCTCCAACCCTAGCTAAGAGCCTGTTGCCAGCGGTAATCAAAACTCAGACTCGTGGAAAAAAAGAAAGAAGAAGAAGGGGGAAAAAAAGCTTCTGGGGTCTTCAGCTCAAGCAGAGCACCTTCCATTAGAAACGTGTTACTTTATGAAATCCGGTGGCCAGTGGAAAAAAAAAAAAGAAAAAAGAAAGCACCTTCTTGAAGCAATTGAATGGCATCTCTTTAGTGATTAGAACCGCAATAATGGGCACCCCTGCTATTAGGGACTAAGTCCATTTTATTGCTAATTCATTTATGTGCTGGTTCAGAAATACTTGACGCAAATCTCCCACTAAGAAGTCATGTTTGTCAAAGTATTGCCTTTATGAGCAAGATCTTAAATCAAATCCTCAATAATGACCCAAAGAAAGAGAAGGGGAGCGCTGGTAAAGTCGCTGTTTGAGCCAGATAACTCCAAGGAAGCATTATTGTGATCGAGGATGAAAATTTACCAACTAATCATATTTCAAGCTGCAGGCTTTTTTTAATTAAGGCCGTGTTTTTGTGCCAGGATGTTGGCAGAACGTCCAAAATGTGCTTATACGTGTGCGCATACAAGAGTGAAGTAAAATCAGCTAGACTGTATGTTATGCTAGGTAAATGATCAGCTGTAAGACTTAATGAGAAGACAGGACAAGAATGCGTCTGTATGATGCAAATGCCTTCAAATGAAATATCAGTTGATGAACAGGGGGCATCTTCAGTGAGCAGAGATTACTGAAGCATTTCAATCAAAATAAATGGCCGTGCTTTTGGCATTCCCCTTGTTCTGGATTGTGAATTATTGCGTGATTCCCTGCCTAATGTTCTGCATCACATCCTGATAGCACATTTTATATGATAATGTCCTGTTTAAGCAAGACCAGCTTTGTGAAACCATTTCAGCTTTGTGAGAAAAGGGCTTCTCTCAGACAGAGACTGCAGTGAGACGGATGAACAAAAACAGGCAGGTTCACGGGAGGTTCCTGGAGATATAGCATGAGCTCCTTTACACTGGCCATGTTGCTTTCTTTTCAAAATATGCTTAGTTTTCAAGTAAGAAAAATGCCCATAAATACACTGCTCAAAAAAATAAAGGGAACACTTAAACAACACAATGTAACTCCAAGTCAACCACACTTCTGTGAAACCAACCTGTCCAGTTAGGAAGCAACACTGACTGTGAATCAATTTTACCTGCTGTTGTGTAAATGGAACAGACAACAGGTAGAAATGAGAGGCAATTAGCAAGACAACCTCTATTCAGGAGTGGTTCTGCAGGTAGTGACCACAGACCTTTTCTCTGTTCTCATCCTTTCTGGCTGATGTTTTGGTCACTTTTGCATTCTGTCAGTTCTCTCACCATAGAGGTAGCATGAGGCGATGTCTACAACCCACAGAAGTTGCTCAGGTAGTGCAGCTCATCCAGGATGGCACATCAATGTGAGCTGTGGCAAGAAGGTTTGCTGCGTCTGTCAGCACAGTGTCCAGAGCATGGAGCAGATACCAGGAGACAGGCCAGTACACCAGGAGACATGGAGGGGGCCGTAGGAGGGCAACAACCCAGCAGCAGGACCGCTACCTCCTCCTTTGTGCAAGGAGGAACAGGAGCAGAGCCAGAGCCCTGCAAAATGACCTCCAGCAGACCACTAATATCCATGTTTCTGCTCAAGCTATCAGAAACAGACTCCTGAGGGTGGTATGAGATTTGAGAATGATACCAAATCCAGACCTCCAAGGGGTAATAATTTTGATTTACATTGATCATTTTTGTTATTTTGTTCTTAACGCATTCCACTATGTAATAAATAAAGATTTCCAACTGGAATATTTTATTCATTGAGATCTAGGACGTGTTATTTTAGTGTTCCCTTTATTTTTTTGAGCAGTGTATATACCATTTATTCTGTTGACATGGGCGGGCCTCAGGGGGCAGTGCCCACCAAGTTCGCTTGGTTCCTACAAAAACAGGTACAATTTTTGTTTCACATTAAATTAAAACATGACTCACTTTTTTTGAGAAACAGAATTGCTTGAAAGGCCGGGGTTTAGCCAGGACAAGGTCCAAGTAATTCTGTTTGGAGCATCCCCCCAAAAAAAACTGAATTCAATATGTGATGACGAAGAGAATGTGCTCTTCAAACTAGATGGAAATCTCTGCCTGGAGGCTTCAAAAACAACAGAAAACTTCTGCGGTTGTCTTGCTCATTTCTGCCATCATTAGGACTGGCCAAAATAAGGCTAAGGTTGTATTGACATAAGTTTTTTTTTTAGCCACTAGCACATATTTTACTTGTATTCTTTATGAGAAGTGACAGTAAGATGGTCAGAACAGGGTCACTTTTTAAAAAAAAAAAAGAAAAAAAAAAAAGCAGCGAGTGTGAACACAGTCTAACTGGAAGAGACACAAAATGGTGAAATGGCTAAGATTAAATATCTCCTGCTACAGTGTAACTGGAAAGCCACAGAATTCCAAGAAAAGGCAAATGCTAAAGTCTCAGTGAAGAAATGCATTTGTGAGGTTGTGATTGAATTGAAAAACAACTGCATTCCCACATATTTTTGATTGGTTTTGAAACATTTTAAAACATTTTCACACTCATCTGACGTCCTGGCACTTTCCTTCTGATGATGGATCTGCATACACCAATCAACCACTTCATTAAAACACTCTGTATCTACACTTATTGTCTATGTTATCAGCTCCACTGATCATACAGCTGCACTTTGTAGTTCTACAGTTACAGACTGTAGTCCATCTGTTTCTCTGTATACTTTATTATCCTCCTTTCACCTGTTCTTCACTGATCAGGACCCCCACAGAGCAGATATTATTTGAGTGGCGGCTCATTCTCAGCACTGATGGTGACACTGATGTGGTGGTGGTGTGTTAGTGTGTGTAGCTCTGGTATGAGTTGTATGAGTTGTAAAGTTCAAGACAGAAGTTTTTACAAAGTTTACTTGTCTACCTCTAGTCCTTCGTCAGTGCTGTTCACGTGCTTGATATTTTTGGTTGGTGGACTATTCTCAGTCTAGCACCTCTGTTGTGATCCACTGTGTGCAACATACTAACAGGCCACCACCACATCAGTGTCACTGCAGAGCTGAGAAATAATACCTGCTCTGTGGTGGTCCTGTTTATTGAAGATCATGACTAAACGAAGGTGTGCAGACCAACAGTCTGTAGTTGTAAAACTGGGTAAAAACAAGTTGGTTTTAATGTTATGGCTGATTGTGTATGTTCATTGAGAATGGATGAAAGTGATTTCCTTGCTTTGAAGCACATGTTAAAAAATTTTGAGAAGGCCTGACATTGCAACAAGGATTGACAATGTGTAAACAAGGTAACTATGATTCTCATTAACTGTGTGTTTAAAGCCAAGGCTGTTGGCAGAGCTGGCACAGATGAGGCAAATGTAGTAACTGGCATTGCCTGAGACAGCAGCGAGGCCTCCTCACGGCCTCTCCCTTCAGCCCCCCTGCTTCGCTTAATCATTGTTTCTCAATCAGATAATTCTTGCGTTGAACGCTCTTCCCCACCAGCGGCCATTAATTAACACGCCACCCTGTGCCCAGCGACTCCTTAATGGCTTAATTAGGGGTGACAGGCTAATGACCCTGTTTACTCAATTGCCTTTCCTCTTTAATTATCCTAATGACTGGCGGATATTCAGATCGTCCTCTCTGGCCCTTCTCATATACATTAGCATACTAAATGAGGCTGTGGCTTCCATGATGGTGCGCCAATCTGAGGAACGGTGATTGAAGCTGCGGCAAAGGGCCTGAGAGTCATAAGGTCGCATGTTAATCTGTAACCGATCCGGATCCTTATGTCCTCGTTAACAAACGAAGAGCAGCAGTTCATTACCATAAGTAAATGCTTCTGTCCTTAGGGGGATGTAGCGTAGGCTTTAATGGGATTAATTAGATAAACAGGAGCTCTTAGCTGAACAAATTTGTTCAAAGGCGTCTCATAATGGTCGCATGGCTTGAAAACCATTGGCTGTGACTGTATGAATGCCACTGTTAGCAAGCCTAGAAATAGAGGGCAGTGTACAGTCGTCTCCTCCACTTTTCCCTTGGCTTTATTCTTTAGATTGAGATTCTTTAGAGATTGTCCTGAGCTGCCCGCCATCCCCTGCGTGCATAATTAATGATAAATCTCTAAAGCCTGAGAGCTTGATTGATGGAAGAAAAATGGATGTTCCAAGCACCTATTGTTTCAGGGCCTCGGGATTAGGTGGAGTTATTTAACAGTTCATTTGAGCGGGTGAGGTCGATGTGTGCGTGCGTGAGTGTGTGTACCGGCTCAGTGGTGCCAGGCTGGACCAGAAAGCTCGCAGTGGGGTAATACTCCATAATGAAGATTAAACCCTCAAAGCCTGAAACGCTGGTCAACCAGTGGAGGGGGGTGAATCCTTGTTTTATTAACTTGTCTGAATCAGGCTGCAATTTGCAAAAGCTTAGCGGGGACTCGGGCTTTAGCCCTCCCCAAGGTCTTATTTACTAATTCCATCCACATCTCTTTTGTTTTTATGGCATTTCCATTTTTTTTTCATCCTCATCCAGAACAGGGGCTCCTATACAAAGTCTTTTGTTTAGTGACTTTGGATTTTTTTTTTTCCATCCTTTTATGAAAAGGCCAGAGCTCAACACATCAAGCGTATTATACTGAGAGTGAAAACTGTGAATTCATCAAGGTGAAAGGAAATTGCGAAATTATGGAAGAGGCTTTTAGACACTGAACAGAAATCAATCGTTCTTTTGAGACATTTTCTGCAGTGTAACTAAAAGTTCAGTTTAATTAGCGTTTTGCACTATTTTCTAATGAGATGTGGGTATATATGCAAGCCTGTGTGTGTGTGTGTGTGTGTGTGTGTGTGTGTGTGTGGAGCCTGGCCCATTTATAGCAGAGAAGCTGCAAAGTATCAGGCGGTAAGTCTGCGAGTGACCCCTGAATTATTCCAACTACTAGAGAATGTATCCCATGTGTGCCACAGATGGAGGCATGTTCCAACACACATCCACAAACACATACACACACATCTGGACCCCACACGGGTATCAGATTCAAAAGTGACTTTATCTGTTCACATAAGGGTGTGTGCAGTCCTAAAAAACACACAGCACACACATACATACAAATATAACTTGTAGTGTTTGTGTTTCTGCTACCAGTATAGAGGAACTGAAATACACTGGTAATGCCCAGATGGCGAGGTAGTATAAGCCAATTTCACAAATGTTATGCATGTGTATGTGAATTAAGTCATGTTTCCATCCACTGCATATGTGTGAAAATAATTAAAATAACTGTACACGACTGCAGTACAGGTGTACATCTAATTATGCTCTGAGTGTGTTTTCATGGGCACTTGGCAACTCTATGCAGTTGTGTTACTTTAGAGATGCAGGACAGGACAAACTCTTGGAATGATACTTTTGTACATTTCGTTGCAGACAGTATACTTTTGTAGCTTTTCACTGAATAAATCAAAGAAAGTCAGTATCATTGTTGGCCCAAAGATACAAGATCAGGGTCATGTGGTTTAATACATCATGACTTATTCAACACAGCATCCATCACCATCCTTCACTTTTCATCTATAGCAATATTCTATATATATCTTTACATTACATTATGAGTACAAATGTTTTCATGATGATTTTTAGATGCACTAGTATACATTTAAAATAGGGCTGTCAAACAATTCAAATTTTTAATGCTGATTAATCTCAGTATCTCATATAGTTAATTACGATTAATCGCGAGTGCTTCCATCACCTGCCACTAAGAGCGTGAGTGCAGAGATCACTGCTGAAACTGCAGAGAAGAAGAGGTGGACATTTTCTAAACATTTTTAAAATGGAGGAAGAAACAAATCTCTCTGGACAGGATTTTATTTAAATGCCCTGCAAGTGAACGTGAGGAAAGTGTGACGATGAAGATCGTCTCATTTTTAATGTAAATACACTTAATAAACCAGTTTATTTCTTTACATTCTCTTTTACACATTATTTGTTATTTATAAAGTATATTTTTCTTATTCAAAAACACTTGGTGTATATCAATTTGTGTGGTTTTTGGGGGGCTGGAACAGATTAAATTTCAACTCATTTTAAAGATGAAATCTATTTTGATATACAAGCAAATTAAGTTACAAGCTCTGTCAAAGGACAAATTAAACGTGTAAGTCAAGGTTCCACTGTATAGTCAAAAATGTCAATAATGATTATTTTAAAAAGGCAAACGCACAAGCCTTACGTCATCATTAGCGCAGTACTCGATGCGGAAAGTATAAAGCAGCCTTTACTCCAAATAGAATTTGCCTTAACGGCACTATTTTTTAAAATCGTGTTAAATTAAGTTTATTATCACGTTAACTTCAACAGCCATAATTAAAAAATTTCAACTGAGGTGTTATGCAAAGTCCTTTGGAGTAAAGCCATAGAACAGGGGTGTCCAAACTACGGCCCGCGGGTCACCTGCGGCCCGTGATCCATTTTTAATTGACCCGCAATAAATTTTATAAATAGAATAGAATATGGCCCGCGCTTCAACTTTTGATTGTGTAGTGCACTTCTTAGTTTTAACACCAGGGGGAGCTACTGTTGATCAAGGCAGTTGCTCCACCAAAAAGGACAATCACAGAAGAAATTTACCCCAAGTTTACTAAACATGGCAGAACCAAAGAAGCGAAAGGTAGAAAGTGAGTGCAGAAACTTTCAGACATGGTGGGAGAGTAAATATTTATAATATATCTCATCTGATGCAGATTTGCTCCTTGATCAAGTGACATTTGTCTGGATTTTTAGCACGAGTGGCGTCGGATCAGCACCATACCTGGATGTCCCGATTTACATATCCAGCTCAGCTGATACTCACCAGAATAATTTACTAAAATGATATGCGCTCCTGTTATTAAGTCCAGTTCAGTCTGTTAATGTTGAGAACCATTTCAAACGAATGTTAATAGGTGTGTTGCTAAGCCTAATAACTTAACAAGCTTGAAATGTACCCGTCCCATAAACCCCTTTATTGTTTTTAATCTGTGCTGTTAATCTTCTGTAGAAGAAATCTGAGGCTGCTGTTCTGAGAATGAGCTACCAAAGCTTTTTCTGAATAAATCAATAAAGATCCATTAATGGAAGCTGTGATGAAGACAGTTTTGTCTTTAATTATATTTAACAATATAATATATTTGACCACTTTTAATTGATTTTGTAACTTTAATACACTAAAGTTAAGGCTATATACCTCATGTCTAGTAAGTGGCCCAGCCCCTCCTATATTTTTATATATGTGGCCCTCAGTGAAAAAAGTTTGGACACCCCTGCCATAGAAGATCCACTTTTGCTTCCCTAAAAAGATTCCAGAGGATTGTATGTGTGCATGAGACATACAGTTGAAAGAATTCTGGCCAAAGGTTATTTTCTAAATCAGTCAAACTAAAAAATGTCAAAAAGGGAAAAGACGAGCTCTGGTGCACTTGTCACTTTCTCTGATTAACAGCTGTGAAGATTTCTCAAGAACCACCTGAGGGATGATTTATGTGGAAGTGCAGATATGCAGGCATAAGAGTTTCCATTATTCTTCTGTAAACAAGCTTTTCTCAAGTGGCACGATCAGCGATAGCGTCAGCCTTCAGAGTGCAACCTGAGGTCAGCCATCTTAGAAACCAGCTCTTCAGTATCTGCCACATGATCCGCTAAACAAACGAAGGATTTGCCTCTTTTCTGTGGGCCGCAGGTTAAGGTGACAGGGAATACAATGAGATGAGAAATGAGCCTTTTGGGCACTCCAGTTCAGACTCTTTTGAACATAGTCTTCCATAAAAGAACAGGTGAGTCTGTTAGCACGTAGTTTACAGCTGGCTCATCATCACACAAGGAAATGTGAAAGGTGGTCAAGTGAGGTCAGAGAAAGAGAATGAAAAGAAATAGGAATCGCAGGAATGAACAGATCTATTAGGAAAGAAGAGTTCCTACAATATTAGATGCAAAACTGTCTGTCATACCTAAAAACAGCTAAATGATCGGTCAAAAAACAATGTTCCTAACCATACGTTAGTGTTGATGTCTGTTACAATGGCTACGTCTAAAAATATCATTATTTCAGGGGTCCCGAGTGGGCTAAGGTACTGCCACTATGATCCGAGAATCACGAGTTTGAAACCCAATCATGCTGCTTGCCATTGACAGCCGGGGCGTCCAGAGAGCACAATTAGCCAGGCTGTCTTTTCGGGTGGGCAAGATGGCGCACTCTCCTTAACACTATATACAATGTCGCGTCTGCCGGGCGACCCATCAGAACTGGGGATTTGCGCTTTCCTCTAAATGCGATAGCTGCCCGGCGGTGATGTATCACCAGCGGTTCTGGAAAAAAGAGGCTTGAGTCACTGGTGTCGGAGGAGGCCTGTGCTCGTCTGCCCCCTCCCAAAATACTCAGAGACATTGCAAGTGATAGCAAGATCAGATAAAAGGGGCGGAGTTAATTGGCCAAAAAATTACATTGGGAGAAAATCTGAAGTAAAATAATATACATATTTTCATGAAACCTGCACAATACATTCAAGATATGAGATTCTTTTCCCTGAGGATACAAACCATCAGTCAATTCAACCAACAGTCCACCAAAGGTCAGTTTCACTGTTCTAAACTGCTTCAGTTCTCCAGCTGCTGGACTCACTGCTATTTATTCTTTCTGCATAAAATATTCAAGAATTGGTGGGGGGGTTTAGTTCGTATGTGTGAGTTGAGATGTCAGAGAGTGGGAGGGGGTTGCGTTCACATGACCTCCGCATGGTTGGGCACGGCCTCCAGACTAGGCTGGTCAGAGAGCGGCTGGCTGGCAGACCCTCTCTCAGGGGCATTCAGGCATTCGTAGCCTTCAGCGCCACATGCCTCCATCTCTCTCAACCTTTCCATTTCTTTCTCCCATCCACTGATCAGCTTGAAACATCTTGAACATTCCTATACTGTCGTCTCATCATCTCTCTTTCCCAGTTTACCTTTGACCTGAGCTAAGACCAACCGTGAAATAATAAAAAATAATAATTTCTCACTGGTATTTTATTGAAATGTCTGTCAAGATTCAGAACTTTTAAATAATACCACAATAAAGTATAATAAAATGTCTATGACTGTGGCATCCGTAATGCATCATATGTGCATTCATAAGGATGTAGACAGTATACGTAATGCTTTATATCAATTCATTAATTACATAATTAATTAAATTATTAATTAATTAAATAACATAATATAAAAAATACATTTTAATCTGCGCTGGCCCTTTAATGACACACATACAATCTTCATAACACAAGGTGGCATAATACATTATAATGCATTTCATATCTGTTCTTAAACTTTATAACATGTTATCGCTCGCATATAAAATATGCCAAACTCTAACTGGCATACTAGCCTAAGAATAAAAGTCACTTTATTAATATGTATAACCTCTAATGAAAATGTATAAACTGTCTTTACAGGCAGGTAACATGTAAAGGAACATTGAAGAGTATTTCTCTCACTGCAGATCTATACACATGTGAATGAACATAGCATTTTATGACACTAGTCTCAGCAGTTATAATGCATTATCACTGTGTTATGTAGTCTAATGCTAACATATTATGTGCATTATTATGTACACAGTTACAGAGGCTTATGTCAATTAATATAAAGCATTAGGAGCTGATGGATCTTTTTGAATGTACTTATAATGAATTATAAATACCAGACTCACACAAAATATAACCAGAAACTCTTCACATTTCAACCAAATTTTGCCATTTTTGATTTGGTTTTTATGCAGCAGCTACATTAAATAAATACACAATATTGTAAAAGAAAATGTGTTTTATGGATGTGCATTTAGATTTTTTTTTTTTTGCCCTTAAATATTTGTTAATGCTGCACAGCACTGAAGGGACATTATGTAGCAATTAAGGTCTGTGCTCACAGTACTTCAACAGTGCTCAGTTCTATTTCTTGGGGAAGCTAAATATTGGAATATAACAGTGCAACAATGTTTTTTTTAATGTTGTTCATGCTTCTTCCTAGACAGAAATTAATAAGTTGAGTAGAGGGGTCCTGAGTGGCTCAGCAGGCAAAGATGCTACTACTATGGCCAGAGGATCGCGAGTTCGAATCCCGATCATGGTGTTTGCCATCAACAGCCGGGGCCCAAGAGAGCAAAAAATTGGCAGTGCTCTCTCTGGGCGGGTAGATGGCGCTCTCACTCTCCCTATCACTTTAATGTTGCAACGTCCGCTGGGTCAGGCGTCTACTGATTGGTCCAATCAGAGCTGGGGACCCTGTGTGCCTTCCTCCGAGCGCGTTAGGCTCTCCAGTGACGGTGTATCAGCGGTGGTTCAAAAAACAAGCGGTGGCTGCATCACACGCAACGGAAGAGGCTTGTGCTTGCCTGCACCCTCCTAGAGTCAGAGACAGTACAAAGTGATGGGGAGAGGCCTAACAGAGGGGGATGGGCTAATTGGCTACCACTACATTAGGAAGGGGATAAAAATGGGCAAAAACCTAGAAATAAAAAACTTAAAAAAAAAAGAATAAGTTGAGTAGAAAGTAGAGGCTTTTCCTCTTCATACAGTACCGTACCTAGTACCTTACATTTAGTAGAAAATAAGAAGTAACAATTCTCTGAATGTAAGGAATACTTTATTACTTTGGAGGGCGGATGGTCCAAGTTATTCAAGAGATAAAGAAGAGAACTTAAGTCAACTGTTGACACTTCTGCTTCATCTTGTATGTGATACTCTAAAGCTAGAAAGTCAATACAATGACAATATGCATCAAAAGATGATGCATGAAAGCCTATACTTTTCCAAAGAGAGCAATGCTTCCTCTTGTGCTGTTCTCACACAAATGTAGAGGCCATATTAGACATGCACACACATTTTGAGAACTACCTGGCCTGGGGACATAAAGATAAAACTCAAATTCACCTCTTTATGATGAAACAAATGTCCCCAGACCAGCAACACTGTAAAAATAACTACGATACTCTTGATTTCCAGGCCAATGGTAGTGCGTCCACATGCTATTATATGCATAGTGGGGATTCATTCACACTACAGAATTAATGAACTCCCACTTTATTGGCTGAGGGCCAGGAGAGAGAGAGAGAGAGAGAGAGAGAGAGAGAGATGAAGAAGACTTTCACTCATGACAAACTCAGCCTCTTTCTTTGTTTAAATACTGTGGTGGTGTTGGGGGGGGCTTGCGGCATTCAGAGAAAGATTGTGAAAGGAGAACGAGAGCAAGAAAGAGAATGAGGGAGCAAGGAGGAGAGTGAGAGCTATTGCAGTGTATGAAAGCTAATATTTTGTCCTTTCAGCAGTCTTCCATTTCCCCTCTATGCTTTCTCTCCTCATCTCTCTCTCTCTCCGTCTTTCCTCATCTCTTTCTCCCACTTGAATTCCAGTACAGCAGAGGGGTGTGCCCAGTCATAGACATGCTTCTGTCCACTATAGACAACCCCAGACTCAACCTCTCTCTCTCACACACACACACACACACACACACACACTGGCCTTTGCTTGCACACACTGTATTCAAGCTTCTGAGACCGCGAATGTTAAGAAGATCAAGCATAATGACAGCATTCTGTCTAGTGAGGGACAGTTCCCACAGATAAGGCAAAAAGGCATGTTTGTTTTCAGTTTTTGTCAGAAAAAAAGACCTCCAGCAGGAGAGAAAAAGCCTTTGGGAATAAAGAAAATGCCCACTGACCACCCTCGTATCTGCCCTCTACATATTTTGCAAACTCACATATTACAGACTAAGACTAGTATTGGCTATCATCTATCTCTGTATACTGGCACAGGCACACAGTGATACTGATCTGTTTATAAATATTTCCCGTTTAGAAATGTCTGCTTAAAGGGTATAGAACTGGTTACGTTTCTTGGTGTCACTTTAAGAGAACAGTGAAGCATGTATTCAGTCTCTGTATGAATGGAAAATCAATATATGTGACATAATATACACTGATGTGAATATTACAGGACTGTTAAACAGTTCAAATATTTAATTGCATTAATCACATTATGGCTTGATTTAAATTTTATTATTTGAATTTAATGTACATGGGATTCTGGTGTTCTTTTACAAGAGCTCCATACTGATGTGTTTTTGTCCCTCAGCCTGAGAAAAATACAAGCCAAACTGTTTTTAGTAAAAAAAAAAAATAGATATCTTTTTTCGAGGAAGACGTCATCTCAACTTTTTTTTTTTGGCTGCTGCTAATTACCCATATTTACTCTCCATTGTACTGATAATATAAATAATATACATTTAATATAATAATATTAATATAAATATATAAAATTATTTAATTAATAAAAAAATATAGAATTAAATAAAATATGTAAAATTAATTAATTAATAACATAATATAAAAAATATATTTCAATCTGCGCTGGCCCTTTAAGGCTGTGATTCTCACTGTTGTTGCATGAATTCACTGAACATGATCCAATTAAGCTGAGTCTGAAACTGTTTTTAGTTAAAAAAAAAATAGATCTCTTTTTTCGAGGAAGACGTCATCTCAACTTTTTTTTTTGGCTGCTGCTAATTACCCATATTTACTCTCCATTGTACTGATAATATAAATAATATACATTTAATATAATAATATTAATATAAATATATAAAATGACTTAATTAATTACAAAATATAGAATTAAAAAAAATATTTAAAATTAATTAATTAATAACATAATATAAAAAATACATTTCAATCTGCGCTGGCCCTTTAAGGCCGTGATTCTCACTGTTTTTGCATGAATTCACTGAACATGATCCAATTAAGCTGAGTTTGAAACTCATTTTGAAGAAACACATGAACACAAATAAAAATTCCAACATCTCTTGTGCATTATTGAAAAAGATCAGTAACAAGCTCTTACTGATCTGAGCTATGCTCTGAATGAGCTTGTAAACTTGCTCTTTGCATCCAGCACATAACTCAGCCTGGAAATATGGGTGGCACAAAGGGTTAAAACCTGAAAATGCATTACCAGCATTCAACACTAAGTCACTTGACCAGTCAGTTCAACATAATTCTGGCCTTTTTTGAATAAATCACACAAGGCATAAGACTTTGTGTTGAGTTCATGTGTGTGTGTGTGTGTGTGAGCACAAGTCATTTACTATGTTAAACATGCTAGGGTGTCTTACTCAAGTAAGCAGACGGTCCGTGTACACACACTGCACTTCAACGAGCTCCGACGGGAAGAAAAAAAGCCTGTCAGTTAGAAGCCATTAAAACGTAACCGAGCCAGGAGAAGAAAGAAGGGATATTATCATTAAGTCATCTCATAGTCCTACTAAAAACCACAAATATTATTCCTACAGAGCCCTCCTCCCCTCACAGTGACAGAAACAGCCAAACGACATCAAACCGTGTGTTTTTTTTGACAGTCCGCCGCTAAAGTGCGAGAGAAAGGCTTTTGGTTTAATTGAATAGGCATGTTCTTCCACAGAGCCGTGTTCCCTACAACCAGATTCTCAGCTGACAAAAGAAACAGGCTGCTAAGACATCTGAACGCTCACCATCATGTTAATGTGTCTCGTGTTAAAGCAACAGTTTCACAAAGAAAAATGATTTACACAATTTTCCCCCGTTTTACCTCCAAATACAGTAAATCATCCAAGACGTGTTTTCTTCTTTAGCTTTGAGCTGGAGCTGTGATGCTAACGTAGCTAAGTGGTAATATAAGCTTCCAGTCATTATTTAGCATCACGCAAACTGCATTCTGCATTTCATCAAAACATGTACTGACTGATGGACTACATTAGAGGTAAGAACCAGATTCTTCTCTAAACTGTACGAAGACGACAGCTAGTTACAACATTATTACTCATTTCACTGGTATTTTGAATCCCATTCAACTCTGATTTCACCTTTTTTTCATAATTGCAGCATCAAAAATGTAAGAATTAAACCTCAGGAACTCTTCCTTTCTCTTCCCTGTGTGTGTGTGTGAGTGTGTGTGTGTGTTGGGTGGTCAGGATCTTGAGCCCTCTGCATTCTTCAGTGCAAGCCACTGCCCCGGGGGCCGTATAATTGCCCTCTGCTACAGATAGTTACCAGCCTTCCCCCTGTCCCTCTCTCTCCTCCTCTTCTTTTCCCCCTGTTTATTCTCCTCTGATTTCAGCCTCCTCTGGGTCATCATTCATCAACGGGGCCCCCCTTGCCCCTGGGGACCAGACCAGGAGGCCCCTGTTTCTATCCCCTCCATAACCGTAGGCCATTTCTGATGGCCCTGCATTATGAGGGGGCAAAACAGAGAGAGAGAGAGAGAGAGAGAGAGAGAGAGAGAGAGAGAAGGAGAGAAATGGGGGTGGTGCAGGGAGGGCTGCTCGGCAAGTGATTATTGTATCCAGATAATCATTTCAAACAAATTATCATAATTATCAATCAATCATCACATTTGGAGCAAGCCGCCCCCGGGGCAGAAAAAGTGCTCCCCTGACCTGTAATGCATTTCTGGGGCATAATAAGCCATCATAAATTTGAGGGGTCGTTGGAGATGAAATTTTGCACAGGAGGGAAATTTCCTGGCTTGATAAAGCAAACATTAAAGACCTATTAACCCCCCTCTCCATGACCTCCTGTGCTCATATCGCTGACTTTAGTCCAACAAACATCTGCTTTCTGCTCCTTTTGTTTCTTGTTGCATTGCATGAGATTAAAACAAATATTTTGTTCTTTTGCATCATTTGACAGCAATCTGGCCCTGACATCACATGCTTGATTATGAATGGACCAATGCAAAATTTCACAAGGTAATTTTTGACGTTTTTAAGGTATATTAACCATATAAAAGTCTTTAATTATTGTAATAATGCCATGGAAGATGCAATGTTGCTGACATGTGAACCATAACAGTGTGGTGTTTTGGACAGTACTATGATACACATATACATGAGACTTCAAGTCTGCATTTCAATTTTGACTTGTTTTCATGCAGGAAAGCACAAAAACATTCCAAAAATAAACATGTATTTTGCTATAAAGCACGATTGTACAATAACAATCACCTTTAAATTAAACCACCCAAATATCTCAGCTTTCAGGGATTTTCTCTTTTCTACATGATGTGAGCTCGGCAGACGCCCTTTACATTGTGTGTGAATTTCATGATGATGGGACCAACAGACGAGCTGCAAAATTGTTCTGAATCAAAACTATTTACATTAAATTACATTGAAAGTGAAGAACGATTGTGCTTTCTCCTTGTTTGTCTGTGGACAGGAATTCAAGTCCAGAATGTGCCGTCTCAACAGCACTGATAGAAGAAATAATAAAGATAAATACAGTGGTAACCCTACTTACGAGCATCCCTACTAACGAGTATTCCAGGTAACGAGTTGAGATCTTGGAATATTTTAGTTCCAGGTAACGAGTAAAATTCAAAATAACTAGTAGCGTAAATTTCTTCAAGTATGCCAAACCACTAGGGGCGCTGCGGTCGTAGCATCTCCTAGATGCTAGCGTAGAAGAAGAGGTCAGTCATTACCTTTGACCGCTGTCCAGTGAAAGTGAAAGTGCTAGTGAAAGTGACACAAAGACAGCAAAAGGTAGTGAACAAGAAAGTTAGATACATTTTACTTTTACTTTTCATATGA
>BRDA01038292.1:0-11124 GCA_036984385.1 Crenuchus spilurus
GCTACTCTAGATTAAATAAGACATTCTGGGTCTTTTTGTTAAACGTTTTTGACCAAATGAACATCCAAAATAAAACATTGCTGTGATAATAGGTACGAGTCTACGTATGGGGTCAGTTTTGGTCTGATGGTTAGGGATCTGGTCTAGAAAATTAAAAGTCACCAATTTGATCCTCAGGCAGGTCATGAATGAAGTGCTCTTGATCAAGGCACCTAACCCTCAACTGCTCCCCGGATGCTGTGGATGGGGCTGCCCACCACTTCAGGCACATGTTCTCACAGCCTAGTGTGTTCATTAGTGTGTGTGTGTCACTGCACTGATGAGTTACATGTGGAGGTCAAATTCTGTTGTGTGTAACTCACACTGACAGTTTAATCATAGTTCTGAGTTCTAAACACACTTGTTGAGCTCCAGTCTGTTAAAAACCATCGATGTTAGAATGTAACACTCACCAACCTTTTAAACATGTTAAGCATTTTATTGTAATTATGAGAAATGTCCGCAAAAGCTGGATTTTGATTAGGCCTTTTTAAGAATATCTGCAACAGTGAATCATAGTGAGACTGGATGACAGCTGGTCTTAGAACAGGGGAGTCAAATCCAGTGCTGCACTGGAGCCCGGCCCTACAGGACTGGAGTTTGACAACCCTGGCCTAAAATGTAGCTGCACTGCAAGTTTGCACAAACTATACATAAGCTCAATACTTCTCATCAGTGATTAAATAAGTACATTATCCATGTCCAAACATTACTTTGGTTAATAGTTTTCACCCGACTTTCTCTACATTTAAATACATCACAATCAGCTGATATACACATGATCTAGGATACACTTCTTGTTAAAAGAGCATTAAAACTAACAGTATGTAGTTTAATTCTTTGACATGATTTTTTTAATGTTAATTTGCATAATTGTAATATTAGGATTACTAGAACTTCTTAAGTAAGACACCTCTGGCTTACATAATATATGAATAAACCAGAGAAAAAAAAGTGAGCAAGATGTTCACATTAGATTAACTTTTTGCGAACGTGATTTGTACACAACTGAATTTGACCTCCACGTTTAGCTCATCGGTGCAGTGAAACACACACACAGGCCTGAAGTGGTGGGCAGTCCTATACACAGCACCTGGGGAGCAGTAGAGAGTTAGATGTCTTGCTCAAGGGCACTTCAGTCATGACCTGCCTGAGCATTGAACCGGCCAGATCCCCAACCACCACGTCACAGTGGTAAGGGCTAGTCAGGGCTTCATACTGTCCTTACACAGTGGCACCAGCTCAGCCAGGTGGTTTAGCAGAATGTCCCAGAATTAAGCTTCAAGGTTAAAAACACAACTAACCATGTTCTCCAGTGTGTAACATGAACGTCTGTGCGCACTTTAACCACAGCAGCAAGGAAACCAAAGTACCAGGACTTCCCCACATCATGCCGTTAACCACAGTTCTCACACATGCATGCAAATAAGGCTTTTTTCTGCAAACTCACGCTAGAACACCAGCTTTAGAACCCCAGAACAAGCAGTTACACTATCGTTCTTCTCACTGACAAAATTCACATTTATATGTTTACATCAGATTGGAGATTTGTTGTAGAAGCTACATTTACAGCTTTAACTAAGCAGCTTATCATCTTCTCACCACAACATGTATGACTGAAAGCACTCAGTGTCACTCACCTGCACTTCCATGAGCTCTTTTCTTGGGTATGACTGCTGGAGGAAAACACAAACCAAACAAGTGAGGAAAGTAAAGCAGACTCATATGGACAAGTGGGAGGATCTCAATCAGACATCTGATCAGAGTTGCCAGGTTCGCGGTTTTCACGCCAAATAGGGTTTGTTTGAAAATCCAGTCGCGGGTGAAAAATCAAGTGTGGTGGGGTGCGTGAGAGAGAGAGAGAGAAAACAGTCACTAGCTAATATTCACACACTTAGAATTAGTAGACCAGAGGAGGATGAGTCCCCCATGTGAGTCTGGTTCCTCCCAAGGTTTCTTCCTCCAGCTCTGAGGGAGTTTTTCCTTGCCACTGTCGCCATTGGCTTGCTCACCGGGGATTAGGGATTAATGATTTTATGTCTGTTATTGCTAACCCTGTAAAGCTGCTTTGTGACATCAGTTGTAAAAAGCGCTTTATAAATAAATTTGATTGATTGATTGATATTCCAGGTAAATGGGGAAACACGGGAGAGAGAGAAAAGTCACAAGCTAATATTCCAGGTAAATGGGGAAACACAGGAGATGGTATTGCAAGGACTGGGAAAAAGAAAAAAGGTTTGATGGGCCGATAATAAATCCCTTATAAACAAAATACTATGTCGTACACTCATAGTTGTTTTGCCATTTGCTTCTAACGTGTGACAGACATATATTTTGGGCTAGTTTAAGCTTCTGAAGGGCGGGTTTTAGACTGACTTTGGGCTGGATATTTTGTTGGACCTGGCAACCCTGCATCTGATCACTGAGGAGGAGTTGATGGCAAGGAAAGGCTAACTGCTAAATTTAGGCTAATTTAAATGTTGGCCAGTCCTGTACACCATCAGTTTCTTACCTGTTGTCATGTGTGGTATTCCACAAAGCAGGATTTATCAGTTTAGCCAGGTAACTTATGCCTAAAGTCAGCAGAAAAGAGCAGCAGGACATTCCTATTGGACAACCCTCAACATGGCTTACTTAATTAGCTGTTTTGCTAATTTAGGCCCAGTCCCAAATGTCACCCTAAGCCCTGCAGTTCACCTCAAAGTCCATCACGTGGTGACATCATCAATGTGCTACTAATGAGTATTCCAGGTAACGAGTCGAGATCTCTGAATAGTTTTGTTCCAGGTAACGAGTAATATTCCAGCTAACGAGTAGCGTAAATTTCTTCAAGTATGCCAAACCGCTAGGGGCGCTGCGGTCGTAGCATCTCCTAGATGCTACCGTAGAAGAAGAGGTCAGTCAATACCTTTGACCACTGTCAAGTAAAAATGAAAGTGCCTGTTGAAAGCGACGCTAAGGTAGCAAAAGGTAGTGAACAAGAAAGTTAGATACATTTTACTTTTACTTTTCATATAATAAGTGTAACCATGCAGCTGCCAGCCTACACGAGCACCGTCGGTCTCCCTCTCATTAGCCGCCAGCCTACACGAGCACCGTCGTCACGTTTATGTTTTAAAAACCCATATAAACACATTATTTAGCATATTAAAGTATACTGTATATTGGCCGGCTGACACGGATTAATCAGTTTTACATGTATTCTTATGGGGAAAATGCATCCAGCTAACGAGCAAACCAGCTAACGAGCTCGCCTCCTGCACGGATTAAACTCGTAAGTATGGTTACCACTGTATTATTAAAGGTTTAATGAATTAACCAGTGAAATACATTTAACTTTACTGATGCTCAGACTGTGGTACACAAAATCATTTACTGTGATTTTTCCTCATCTGTATCTCACAACATTCTGGGGAACACTTCTGCACCCCCCAGTCACAAATGGTCTGTGAATGATCCTGTAGTTTGCAAATGCAAATGAACACAAGGGCTGTGAGGCCGCAGGGTGTCTCATTTAACATTTTGGCATTCAGAGGGGTGCTTGGGAGTGTCCTGTCCTTACCACAGCCTTTGGCGAGGACCCTAACCCTTCAGGCTCAGAATTGGTTTATTGAGTTCTGTGAGATAAGGGCAAGGACCAATCATAGTGGATAGTTTTGTGTCTGTCTGAGCATCATGTGAGAGAAGAGCATTTTTAATGATGTAAATTAAATGCATTGTAATATTAATATCTGTTAAATAATTTAAAACAACACCTTTGATCATACTTTCATATATTCTATGTTAATAGCTGCTCACATCAGATTCAAAACCGTGATGCTCACCTACAAAGCAAAAAATGGACCATCACCTCCCTACCTAATGGTAATGGTCAAGTCTCGAGTTGCACCTCAAACCCTTCAAGTTTCTAGCACAGCTCGGCTTGACCCGCCATCCTTCAAGACACGTGGAAGACTGCCATCAAGACTCTTCTCTGTCCTGGCACCCAGGTGTGAACAAACTCCCACTGACTGTTCTAACAGCAGAGTCCCTCACAGTCTTCACACACAGACTGAAGAGCATCTCTGTGTGGAGCACTTAAGCAGCACTAGTTTAAACACTGTAATGCTGTAAAGCTCTTATATTGTGTATAATTGTGTATCTTTCCTTCTTTCTAGGTATTAGTGATGGTTTAGTTCTAACAGTGTCTGAACTGAAGAGTAGTTTGGACTCTAACCTGTCTGTACTAGCTGAGATAATTCTCTTAATGGAGACAAAACACTGTTGTACATCACTCTGGATAAGAACGTCTGCTAAATGCTGTAAACATAATAGGTAGAGTATAGAGCAGGGGTCCTGGAGGGCTGGTATCCAGCACAGTTTAGTGATGTCTCTGCTCTGACACTATCATTAAATCTGCTCATTACCTGCTGAGCTGAATCAGGTGTGTTGGATCAGGAAGATGACCAAACTGCAGGAATCTGGCCTCCGGGACTGGAGTTTGATACACAGGGTACAGAGTCTGTCCCACATGCACGCTTTTAAACTTAGCACTCTTGAGGACACCACAGTGCCACACATTGATGATGTCACCACATGATGGACTTTGTGGAGGACTGCAGAGCTTAGGGTGTCATTTGGGACTGGGAGATCACTGCAGTCCTCACTGAAGACCACAGTAAGGGACTCAGTTATGAGCACCCTTATGAATGCCAAAATGAGAAATGGGACACCCTATGGCCTTGTTGACCTCATGTGTATGTGCATTTGCAAACTGCAACACTACAAATGCGCCATTTGGGACTGGGCTTTGGAAAACTTGCTTTGTGATATGCTACCTGGATCAACCTCAAGCCCATGATGTGACATCCAAAACATTACAGTGGTACCAGCAGGGTCGGCAGTTCAGAAACACTGCAACAGACTGCTGTTGGGTTCTGCTTTTGTTGTGTTCAGCTTTTTGGCATAAACATTATATTACATTACATTTAGCGGACGCTTTTATCCAAAGCGACTTACAATAGTGGGAAAGTACAGATGTGAAAAAATAATACTAGAGTTGTACTAGTATTTACTAGTACTAGTATACTAGAATTAACATGGAATTAACCATGGAAATGGTTATATTAATAAACCATGGAAATGCTTAGTATGACACAATCTTATCAACAAATACAAACTGCAACTTATCTATTTGATAAGCATTTAATAGAACACAATCTTGCACATTAAGACTGAAAATGAAAGGATGTGTGTAAGGAACACACAACAGAGGAGGAGAACACTGATATGGACGTCTAGTGAATTCCATGTAAATGTATAAATACATCTTCCCATGTTTTGCTATTTCTGTGATTGCATGCTTAAAAATCCAAGCAGAGCCTTCCTGATGAAATCAGAGCTTAAGTAAACATCCTTTTGCTAAGTGTATTATTCTTGAGGTTGATGACACACCACTCAAAACACTACAAAGCAGAGATGTGTTCTACAGCTCAGACTGAAGGTCCAGCAGGAGTTGTAATGGGATGAGCACAGAATAACCCTCCTCTTCACTAATAAACACTACTAAAATACTAATCTGTTACACTATGAAGACTATGAAGCGTGTAAACTGTGTAAATACATTTCATGACACACTTTAGCCCTTAATTATACAAACCATTCAATTGCTAGAATCACTGCCACTGTGCTGTAATAACCCTGCCATTTGTCTTCTGTGTATTTTTGCCTTTGCCTTTCCTGCCATTAAATATTGCACTTAAAGAGTTGAAATTAATGCAAAATGTGGCTCTATGACAAAACAAATACAGCAAAACCTCAGTTTTGGTCAGTAATCCGTTGTAAAGTGTCTGATGATAACAGAAACTAATGATAACTGAAGCAGTATGTCCCATAACAAATAATGTAAATCCAATTAATCTATTCCAGACACTCCAAAATATGAACAAAAATACATTTTATATAGAATAACTATAGTTTTACATACAGAACACAATGAGAAATACATACAAAACACTAATGAAATGGACAAATGAACATTTAACATCACTCTTACAGGTTTACGCTCTGTTTTAGAGAGTGCTGGTGTGGCCAAGTCCAGCCTGTTTTGTACACCCCGTTTTCAGGAGGTAGCACTGAATGCCGTCACTTTATTGTGATGTGTTCGTTTTGAGTCTTATCAATGAGAAACAACAAAAAAAAAAGCCAGAATGGATGATGAACATGTGGGTGGATGCTTAGTTTTGGTTAGTTTGGTCATGCTGACAAAAACCGGGCAGATGAACAATAACTGGGACAAAATTTCCCTGACCAAAGTCAACAATAACCGAATATTATGATAACCAGGGCAAACGATAATTGAGATTCCACTGCATTTCAATGCTTCAGCAAATAAGTAAACTGTGAGACATTTCTGAAACTTGCAGGCCATTGGCATTATATTTAAGTATAACCAGAAAGAACACACTGCCAAGAAGATTGTATACAAGATTAAATGCAAATGTATTAATGATGTTGTAGACATATTACAGTGTAGCTTTTTAGTTTCACTGAGTTACCTTTTCTCCCTTTTCTCTGTTGTCTGCGCTCTTTTTACGTTTTTCACTGAGTAACAGACTCATTGTCAACTTTATAAGAACAGTTAGAGCACATCTCTTAATGCCCAACTTGTGTTAGTCAGTCTCTAGTCCTCATCACTGCTCTGTTTCTGAGCACAAGGCTGCTCTTGTCTGAATGTTTTTGGCTGGTGTGCTCAGTCTAGCAGTGTGTCTGATACTCATACATGCACACTATCATAGCACTGCCATGTCAGTGTCACTGTTATGTTGAGAATGATCAATCCACCACCCAAATACTGTCTGTCAGTGGTGCAGCGATGAATAGACTGTGGACATATGTTTACAGCCTGTAGTTATACTGTATAGTGAAGTGAATGGCCACAGAATGGAAGTACAAAGTGTGACTGCATGGTTGTATTGTTCTGTAGGCTGTAGATCAAAGCTGTAAAATGGATAATGAAATATGGGAAGTGATGAAACATGCATTTTAGCTTCAGTCAAAACACTTGTATTAGGAACATGTGGTGTGTTTTTCAACTCACATCTGCATCCAGTTAAAGATTTTATGGTGTTTTTATACAACCAGAGTTACTGAACACTAGCAGTGTGTTCAGAAAGATGCCCCATGTTTACGACAGACGTGCTGCGTCCTGATGTAGTGTGTTAACATATTTTCAACTGATAAGAATCTGCTTTCATCTCTAAATGGTTTGAATTTTTGGTTCTAGACATGTATAGACCATTTGTTCATGTGGAGACTCTAGAACATTAAAACAATTTATTTGATTCTCTACACCCCAAGGTTTAAAGGGTTCTTCAGGGTTGATGAGGAATGTGTTCTATACAGAACCTTTTTGAAAAGGGTTCTAAATATCTCCAGAAAGGCCTCCAGAAAGTTTGTAAAAACAGAAGAACCATTTTGGGGCTATATAGAACCATATTCAAGTTCTGTATAGAAGCATCTACATCACATTTCTCATCTATGTGAAGAATCCTTTAACCATGCAAAGGACCCTTTGGGTTCTTAGAGTATTCATGGTTCTATATAGAACCCTTTTCATTTACTAAAGAACAGTCTCTTTGTGTAGAATGTAGAGCACTAATCCATAGGAAGGTTCTTTAGGGAAACATAAGTGCTTCTTCTATGGCTGTGCCACTGAAATCCTAATGTGTGGCCACACCTTAATAAGATGTGGGAATGAGATAATTAAGTCAGTACCACTAATTATCAATGCATGAGAATGAAACTGTAATTTGTGGCCACAACTTAGTAAATGCCCACATTAGAATCCCACATCCATATGTTAACAAGTCCAGCATTTTTGTGATTTTGGCATGTCTGCAGCAGAATTACTAAAAGACTCTGGTGAGTGTTCAGTGATATAAGAAAATCAAAACATGTGTCCATTAAACAAGCACAGACTGACCTTTACCTTTGCCCAGATCTGTCTTTTCTTGGTCTTGCAGTGGTGTAATATTTAATATCCCATCCATTGTTATCTTCACTGTGTCTGTGGAACTGTGTGGTCCTCCTGATGGTTTCAGTTCCAGGTTAATTGTGGACACGTACATCTTCTTCTGACTAGCTCCATCACAGGCCATCTTACACAAGTCTGTTAAAGTCTCACACTGTAAAAAAGCAGGGATTATAATGCCATTCTAGTGACTTGTTGTCTGAATGTTCTCTTGTGTTTCCTTATCAAGCCTCTTTCAGTTTCACTCTAGACGAGTCTGTCTGAAGCCCTCACTGATATGACCACATCGTTCTCACACTCCACTAGATCTTATAGCAGGAAACTGCTGTTAGCTTTCAGAGAGAGAGAGAGAGAGAGAGAGAGGAGGAGGACGACGACGACGACACATCTACACATCTGAGTTGCCCAAACACACCCTCTACTCTCACTGGGCAGAGGCTATTGTTCCATTTGCAGAACGTTGAGGAACCAGTCTTATGCATTAAAGGCTAAAGAACTACTGTAAAAAGTCACAGTATTATAATACTACATGATCTGGTCTAACCAGTCCATCCATAAACATGCACGTTATTTCCATATTTATATTTGTGTGTGGGGTGTGTGTGTGTGTGGAGGGGGGTAGTGCATTTATAAATTACATTATATTATAAAATTGTGAAAGAGTTACAGGTAAAGTGACATATTTCAAAACTTTGTTGTTTTAATGTTGATACTAATGTATCACACCAGCTTATTCCTTATCAGGGTTGCGGTTAGTCCCCTACCCCTTCACTGGGTGCAGGGCAGGGCATTACACTATACAACTAAGCCCAGGACATCAATCCATCACTGGGTGCACACACACACACATACATACACACACACACAGACAAGTTAGAGTACCCAACCTGATCTCCATGTTTTTGGACTGTGGGAGGAAACCAGAGTCCCCGGAGGAAACCCACGCAGACACGGGGAGAACATGGAAACTCTGCTCAGATGTGGACTCGAACCCAAAACATCAGCGCTGAGAGGCGAACGTGCTAACCACTAAGCCACCGTGTTGCCCATTACTTTAATTGAGAATGAACAAAAATGTAAGAAGTCATACTGATCAACAACAAAACAAAGCATGCTTAAAATATTACGTATATGTAATGAGTATCAAATATGACTGTTTTCTGAAATAAATGATGCACAACAACGAACTTTTCATGATATTCTCATTTTTATGTATCACAATATACTTTATATGGAGCAGCTGTGGTCTGGTGTTTAGGGATCTGGTCTTGTGGTCAGAAGGCTGCTGGTTTGATCCCTGGACAGGTCATGACAGAAGTGCTCTTGATAAAGGCACCTAACACCCAACTACTCCCCAGGTGCTGTGTATAGGGCTGCCCACCGCTTCAGGCACATGTTCTCACAGTCTAGTGTGTTCACTAGTGTGTGTGTGTGTGTGTGTGTGTGTGTGTGTTCACTGCACGGATGAGTTAAATGTGGAGGTCAAATTCTGTTGTGTGCAAATCACAAAGTTTAATCTAATCTAATCTAATCTAATCTAATCTAATCTGTGTGTAATGTGTGGTCTGGATATTAATCTCTTTGTGGGGACTATAAGTCCTCAGAATGATAGAATATGAGAATCGATCAAATCAGTAGAAGGAACATGTTAACTCTACCACATAGAGACCAGCGAGAGACCAGAAAGACCACATTTTAGTTACTGCAGTTATTTGCTTACTGTGGTTAAGGTTTTGTTTAGGTTTAGGTTTAACATTACTCTGCACGGTGTTACAGGAGTCAGGGGAACATCCCTCCAATAATAATAGTTCCCAACGTGTGTATGTGCTAAATCAGTAATTAAATATTATAATATTAACATTAATTAATAATAATATTAATGCTGTAAAATACTATTAAAAAGAGATGCAACCAGTATAACCAGTATAAGTGAAGTGGTGGCAGTTTCATTTACTCAGTTCCAATTTAATTTGAATGGATCTTTACTTCTATTGACTTAAAGAGTTTAAATGGATTTGGCTCTGTTTATAGTCATCACACTTTAAATAGAACAAAAACAGAACAATAGCATCTAAAATAAGCTTCTTCTAATTATTTCACTGTTTTGCATCTACAACTGTACTGCACATCTAAAATACTGTGACCTTTTTACACACTGATGCTGGAGAGGAAATCACACAAAGGCTTGTAAATGTCTGCAGAGTTCCACTGACACATATACAATTCAGAAAAGATGGGACAGTATGAAAAAATGCCAACAAAGCAATATTTCTTACACGTTTAATTCAATGCAGGCAGTGTGAACCCACAATATTTCATGTTTTGTCTGGTCAACTTCACTTCTTTTGTTAAAATACATCCATTCTCACATTTCAGGCCTGCAACACATTCCAAAAAATTCCACACAAGTTAGGGCTAGTAACTTGTATACGTAACTATATAATTATTTCAAACAGGTAAAGTAGTATCCACAAAAGCCTGATCCTTTGAGGAGCAAATATTTGCTTCAATTTGTCAACAAATGCATGAGAAAAAGATTGAAAAGTTGTTCCTCCAAAGGAATATTGGAAGGGATTTGCATATTTCTCCCTCTACAGTGCAGAATGAGGGTGCAAGCCTAAGAAGAACACCTATAATCTCTGCTCCCACTACATCATGACCCATCATTCATCAATACAGTGGGGAAAAAAAGTATTTGGTCAGCCACTGATTGTGCAAGTTCTCCTACTTAGAAAGACGAGAGAGGTCTGTAATTTTCATCATAGGTACACTTCAACTATGAGAGACAAATGAGAAAATCACATTGTAGGATGATTTTTAAAGAATTTATTTGTAAATTATTGTGGAAAATAAGTATTTGGTCAATAAACAACCAGCAAGAATTCTGGCTTTTACAGACCTGTTAGTTCTTATTTAAGAAGCCCTCCTATTCTGCACTAATTACTTGTATTAATTGCAAGTTTGAACTTGTTATGTCTGTAAAAGGCAACTGTCCACATTCTCAATCAATCACACTCCAAAGAGCTTTCTAAGGACAACAGGGACAAAATTTTAGACCTGCACAAGGCTGGGAT
>BRDA01038302.1:0-10946 GCA_036984385.1 Crenuchus spilurus
TTCTGTGTTGTATGAATAAATGTGTGCATGTGTGAGTGCTTGTGTAGTTTAGGATAGTCACCGTTGGTGTGGGGGGTAGATCAGATGCATACCTGCGTGAGTGAGTGCGTGAATATTAATCTAATTCTCTCTGCTGTGTTGTATTGCTGGAGATTGACCAATAAAAACACATGACTATAAATGGCTTCTCGAGGAGTTATTCGCTGGGTTGCCACAGTATTAATAATTTCACACATAAGTCGCTCCAAAGTATAAGTCGCACCCCTGGCCAAACTATGAAATATAAACCATTTCACAAAAGGGCACTTTGGGCAGAAAGTGCGAAAGGGGCAGGTCCCCTCTGCACGTGCCTGGTCTCAACCTTTACTAGGCTGAAAACATATCTGTTTAGTTTAGCTTTTGGTAATTAATACTTTACATTATAGAAAGGTTGTAGATCCAGGGGTGCATTGACGTAGGGATTTATAGTGAACTGAGATGCTGGGGCTGTTATACTGCTGCTCACGTGATCACTCAGGTTTGTTGACAGTGAGCAAAGGGATGGCAGTGTCTCGAGGAGCTCCCATGCCTGTTTACCTTCTGGCTCTCTCCTTTTAGGTAAGCTGTTCTAGATAGTTCTGCCGGAGTCAATAACCACACTCTGATATGTATCATAATCCCTGTGCTCTATAAATCCAAACAGAACTAATTCAATTTTTGTCTTTTTCCGAGTGAGTGGTTGCCCTCCAGTCCGGTCCAAGGCTGATGGAAGACTGATTACTATTCTCTGCATAATGCTTCCCTGGATCAGCTGCCCACCAACAACCAACTACTGTGGCCTGCTTCAGATGCCCTACTCTACTGCCCACATTGGGGTTCATATAGACTTTCTGGCCATTATCATTGCTACCATTATCATCATCATTCATGTCCCACTACTAATCAGATCTTACAAAAATCATCTGTGTATTTACATATATTATGACCACCCTGGTTTGGAATGAACTCAGCCCAGGACATAACAGATGACATGTGAAATGGTTTGCTGCATGTAAGCAAGCACACTGGTCATTTATAATAGAGTGCAAAACCATCATCATGTGCAAAGAATGTCATTTGTCTGATGTCCAAAAAGGCATGATAATAGGGTTCCAGGTAAAGGGTGATTGCATCTCAGAAACCTCTAACTTTGTGAGATGTTCTAGAACCACTGTAGTGAAGGTGCACAGAGAGTGGACTTCTCATACATTGAGTGCCTACCAAATGGCATAACAGTGGTGCCCCACACAGTGTGTGCGTGTGTGTGTGTGTGTGTGTGTGTGTGTGTGTGTGTGTGTGTGTGTGTGTGTGTGTGTGTGTGTGTGCGTGCGTGCATGTGTGCACCCAGTGTTGGATTAGTGCCCTGTCCTGGGCTTAGTTTGGATAGTGTAATGCCCTGCCCTGTGCCCAGTGAGAGGGCAGGGGACTAACTGCAACTAACCCTGATAAAGATTAAGTGGGTGGGATAATAGATGGATGGATAATATTGTGTATTACCTGTATATCTAGAATGAGAGATATAACACAACCTTTTAAAACCACAAGAAATGCATAAAAAGAACCATTATAATTTCAAGTCAACAGTTATTGTGCCTTGCCATCTTCTTTTATTGAGGAATGGACCCAAAACACTCACCTGAGTGTCTCAAGATTACAGTGTGAGCTCTTCAGTCCAGCACAGAGCAGTTTCACTCCTGAATAACCAAGCTCATTGTAACCGAAGTCCAGTTCTCTCAGTGGTGAGTTAACAGATTGTAGAACAGATCCCAGACTTTCACATGCAATTTCTCCAAGATTTCAAAAGTCTAATCTACAAAGCAAAACAAACAACAGATTCTGCAATCTACATCTAAAGAAACATTTCGAAACAACGTTGCTATGGGCACCCAAGGCAGTTGCTATGGCACCCAAAGCAGTTTCTATGGGCCACAAGGTGGTTGCTATGGGCCTCAAGGCGGTTGCTATGGGCTTCAAGGCGGTTGCTATGGTACCCAAGGTAGTTGCTATGGGCCCCCAAGGCCGTTGCTAGGGGCTCCCAAGGCGGTTGCTATGGGCCCCCAAGGCGGTTGCTATGGGCCCCAAGGCGGTTGCTATGGCACCCAAGGCCGTTGCTATGGCACCCAAGGCCGTTGCGATGGAACCCAAGGCCGTTGCTAGGGGCCGCAAGGCCATTGCTATTGCACCCAGAGCGGTTGCTATGGGCCGCAAGGCGGTTGCTATGGCACCCAAGGCAGTTGCTATGGCACTCAAAGCAGTTTCTATGGGCCCCAAGGCGGTTGCTATGGGTCCCAAGGCGGTTGCTATGGCCCCCAAGGCGGTTGCTAGGGGCCCCCAAGGCGGTTGCTAGGGGCCCCCAAGGCCGTTGCTAGGGGCCCCCAAGGCGGTTGCTAGGGGCCCCCAAGGCCGTTGCTAGGGGCCCCCAAGGCCGTTGTTAGGGGCCCAAAGGCCATTGCTATGGCTCCCAAGGCCATTGCTATGGCACCCAAGGCCGTTGCTATGGCACCCAAGGCCGTTGCTATGGCACCCAAGGCCGTTGCTATGGGTCCCAAGGCCGTTGCTATGGTACCCAAGGCCGTTGTTATGGGCCCCAAGGTCGTTGCTATAGGCCCCCAAGGCGGTTGCTAGGGGCCCCAAGGTCGTTGCTATAGGCCCCCAAGGCGGTTGCTATAGGCCCTCAAGGCGGTTGCTATGGGCTCCCAAGGCGATTGCTAAGGGCTCCCAAGGCGGTTGCTAAGGGCTCCCAAGGCGGTTGCTATAGGCCCCCAAGGCGGTTGCTATGGTCCCCAAGGCCGTTGCTATGGCACCCAAGGCCGTTGCTAGAGGCCGCAAGGCCGTTGCTATTGCACCCAAAGCGGTTGCTATGGGCTGCAAGGCGATTGCTATGGCACCCAAGGCAGTTGCTATGGCATCCAAAGCAGTTTCTATGGGCCCCAAGGCGGTTGCTATGGACCTCAAGGCGGTTGCTATGGCACCCAAGGTAGTTGCTATGGGCCCCAAGGTGGTTGCTATGGACCTCAAGGCGGTTGCTATGTCACCCAAGGCGGTTGCTATGTCACCCAAGGCGGTTGCCATGTCTATATGTGAAAATGAATGGGAAGAATGAGGGATGAAAATATGACAAAAAGAGAAGTGCGGGTCAGTATGGCCCTGCACTAGAGCTCTGTTATCGTTGCTATGGCCCCCAAGGCCGTTGCTATGGCACCCAAGGCCGTTGCTATGGGCCGCAAGGCGGTTGCTATGTCACCCAAGGCAGTTGCTATGGCACCCAAAGCAGTTTCTATGGGTCCCAAGGCGGTTGCTATGGGCCTCAAGGCGGTTGCTATGACACCCAAGGTAGTTGCTATGGGCCTCAAGGCGGTTGCTATGACACCCAAGGTAGTTGCTATGGCACCCAAGGCCGTTGCTAGAGGCCGCAAGGCCGTTGCTATTGCACCCAAAGCGGTTGCTATGGGCCGCAAGGCGATTGCTATGGCACCCAAGGCAGTTGCTATGGCACCCAAAGCAGTTTCTATGGGCCCCAAGGCGGTTGCTATGGGCCTCAAGGCGGTTGCTATGACACCCAAGGTAGTTGCTATGGGCCCCAAGGCGGTTGCTATGTCACCCAAGGCGGTTGCCATGTCTCTATGTGAAAATGAATGGGAAGAACGAGAGATAAAAAGATGACAAAAAGAGAAGTGCGGGTCAGTATGGCCCTGCACTAGAGCTCTGTTATCTGTCCTGATGGAGTACATGAATGTTGGTGGCTGTTGGGACACAGAAACTCTGTGGCTTGAGTGTATGTGAAAATGAATGGAAGTCAATGGGAGGAACGAGGGAAGAAAAGGTGACAAAAAAATGAATGCGGGTCAGTATGGCTCTGGACTAGAGCTCTGTTACCTGCCATGATGTAGTATATCAATTTTGGTTGTAGTCGCGCAAATGGAAGCCTGGAATTTGGTATGGCCAAAAATGAATGGAGGTCAATGGGACGAAAAAGGGATGGCAATAAAACGACAAATAAACGAGTGCGGGTCAAAACAACAGTGAATTTGTGCTCAGGGGCCTGCTGTGATATAATGTATCCGAAAGGGTGCAAGTCGGTCAAGCAGAAGTACAGTAGATGAGCATGCATTTTTGCTCCCCATTCATTCTCTATCGGAAAAAAAATCCCAGATTAAGGAAGTTTTTAGGAAAACCACAAATCCAATCAAAATTCTTTATAAAAGCCCGGATCACACAATCGGACTGAACAATCTGGAGTTGGAACGGTGTCAATATCTCAAAAACTGCGGGACAAGAAGTGCGTCAAGAATCCGGCGGAAGAAGAAGAAGAAGAATATATGAAAAACGAATAACAGTATATTTTGCATTGCTTTGCAATGCGCAATATAATAAGACATTAAAAACCCATTGAAAATCACAGAGTGCTCTTATTATGACAAGTTAAGCATATATTGTGCCTTTCCAGTCTTTCAGGAAATAAATCACAGAAAGTTCACCTGAGTGTCTTCAGTTTACAGTGAGAATTATTTAGTACAGTAGAGAGCAGTTCCACTCCTGAGTCCTGCAGGTCACTGTTACTAAGGTCCAGTTCTTCAGGAGGAAGTTTACAGAATTAAGAGCTGATCCTAGAATTTCACAAGTATTGTTTCCAAGACTGCACATAGGGAGAAAAATGACAAATTTGAGACTACAATTGATAAATGGGTCTGTTTATCACAATTGGACCCATAGTTCAAGTGCAATGACAAATCAAATGACAATTCCAGAAAACTGCCTGTTTCCAAGATAGTGGAACAGTTTGGGAACCTCATGCTCTCATGGCTGAACAGAAACAAATCCTCACAACCATGTCTCAAAATGTTAATGTATTAACATAACAAATTATAATTTGTCTTACAAAGACAAATGTATTGTATTAATGATTTTGCAATTAAGTATTTTGCAATCACATATACATTGGAACCTCGGATCTCATTTGCCCTGGTTATACAATTTGATTATCCTGTTATCATCAATTTGACCATGTGCCTTGCCGCAAATTTTGTAAAAACAAATCATCCACCCACATGTTTATCACTCACCCACAGGGGTGTTCATATGAAGTTTTGATACCCGGTGCTTCAGCTCATCCACATGTTCATTGTTCATTCTGGCTTTGTTCAGACAGAAGCTTAACAGTTAAAAACAAACTAAACAGTAAAGTGATGGTGTGCAGACCTACAGCCTGAAAATGGGTGTGAAAACAAATAGTGGCTGAGAACGAGTGCCCAAAACACCACACCGTGATGTTAAATTTCATTTATCCATTTAATTATTCTTTTGTATTTATTTATCATTGTTTCTGTATGCCCCTCCTTGAACTGCCACCTTATAGCAGTGGAGAGGTTTGCGTGCTTGAATGATCCTAGGGGCTATGTTGTCTGGGGCATTATGCCCCTGGTAGGGTCTCCCATGGCAAACAGGTCCTAGGTGACAGGCCAGACAAAGAGCAGTTCACAAAACCCTTATGGAAATATCAACCAAAAAATCAGTGACGTCGCCCGGTACGGCGCAGCCGGGATCCCACCCTGGAGCCAGGCCTGGGGTTGGGGCTCGTATGCGAGTGCCTGGTGACTGGGCCCGAACTGGCGACGTGGGCCCGACCTCCTGTGGGTTCACCACCCACAGAGGCAACTGTAAGGGGCCGGTGTAGTGTGGATTAGGTGGCAGCCGAAGGCGGGGTCCTCGGCGGCCTGATCCTCGGACAGGGCAGCTAGCTGTTGGGACATGGAATGTCACCACGCTAGGGGGAAAAGAGCCTGAGCTTGTACGGAAGGCTGAAAGGTACCAGTTAGATATAGTTGGGCTCACCTCCACGTACAGCATGGGCTCTAGAAACCAGCTCCTTGAGAGGGGCTGGACTCTTCATTTCTCTGAAGTTGCCCATGGTGAACGGCGGTAGGCTGGTGTGGGTGTGCTTATAGCTCCCCAGCTTAGCCGCTATGTGTTGGAGTTTACCATGGTGAACGAGAGGGTTGCCTGTCTTCGCCTTCGGGTTGGGAACAGGGCTTTGGCTGTTGTTTGTGCCTATGGGCCAAACGACAGCACAGAGTATCCAGCCTTCTTGGAGTCCCTGGGAGGGGTACTGAGAAGTGCTCCAACA
Organism: Crenuchus spilurus; assembly: GCA_036984385.1. Lineage (NCBI taxonomy): Eukaryota > Metazoa > Chordata > Actinopteri > Characiformes > Crenuchidae > Crenuchus > Crenuchus spilurus. The sequence goes on from BRDA01038302.1 coordinate 6,143, forward strand.
GGAGACTCCATTGTTCTACTGGGGGATTTCAACGTTCACGTGGGCAATGACAGTGACACCTGGAGGGGCGTGATTGGGAGGAACGGCCTCCACAATCTGAACCAGAGTGGTGTTTTGTTATTGGACTTCTATGCTAGTCATGGTTTGTCCATAACAAACACCATGTTTGAGCATAGGGGTGTCCACAAGTGCACATGGCACCAGGACACCTTAGGTCGGAGGACAATGATCAACTTTGATGTTGTTTCATCTGATCTCCGGCCCTATGTCTTGGACACTCAGGTAAAGAGAGGGGCTGAGCTGTCAACTGATCACTACCTGGTGGTAAGTTGGATCCGCTGGCAGAGGAGGAAGCTGGACAGACCTGGAAGGCCCAAACATACTGTAAGGGTCTCCTGGGAATGTCTTGCCGAGCACTCTGTCAGGGAGGTTTACAACTGCCACGTCCGGGAGAGCTTCAACCAACTTCCAAGGGAGGTGGGGGCCATTGAGTCTGAGTGGACCATGTTCTCCGTCTCCATCGTTGATGCTGCTGTACGGAGTTGTGGCCGCAAGGTCACTGGTGCCTGTCGTGGCAGCAACCCCCGAACCCGGTGGAGGACACCGGAGGTAAGGGATGCCATCAAGCTGAAGAAGGAGTCCTATTGGGCCATGTTGGCCTCTGGGACTCCTGAGGCAGCTGATAGGTATTGGCAGGCCAGGCATGCTGCGGCTCAGGCAGTAGCAGAAGCAAAAACTCGGAGCTGGGAGGAGTTTGGTGAGGCCATGGAGGAGGACTATCGGTCGGCCTCAAAGAATTTCTGGCAAACCATCCGGCACCTCAGGAGGGAAAAGCAGTACTCTACCAACACTGTTGGCCGGAGGGAGTCCTGTTTGGAGACCATAGGATTTCATCTCTGCTATTTGCAGATGATGTTGTCCTTTTGGCATCTTCAAGCCGGGACCTTCAGCATGCACTGGGGCGGTTTGCAGCCGAGTGTGAAGCAGCTGGGATGAGAATCAGCACCTCTAAGTCCGAGGCCATGGTTCTCGACCGGAAAAGGGTAGCTTGCCCTCTCCAGGTGGGTGGAGAAGTCTTGCCTCAAGTGGAAGAGTTCAAGTATCTCAGGATCTTGTTCATGAGTGAGGGAAGAATGGAGCGTGAGACTGATAGACGGATTGGTGCAGCCTCCGCAATAATGCGGTCGCGGTAGCGGTTCGTTGTGATGAAGGAGCTGAGCCAAAAGGCAAAGCTCTTGATTTACCGGTCAATCTACGTTCCTACTCTCACCTATGGTCATGAGCTTTGGGTAATGACCGAAAGAACGAGATCGCGGATACAAGCGGCTGAAATGAGTTTCCTTCGCAGAGTGGCTGGGCACTCCCTTAGAGATAGGGTGAGAAGCTCGGTCACTCGGGAGGAGCTCGGAGTAGAACTGCTGCTCCTCTACATCAAGAGGAGCCAGCTGAGGTGGCTCGGGCATCTGTTTCGGATGCCCCCTGGACGCCTCCCTAGGGAGGTGTTCCAGGCATGTCCCCCCGGGAGGAGGCCCCGGGGAAGACCCAGGAGACGTTGGAGAGACTATGTCTCTCGACTGCCCTGGGAACGTCTCGGTGTTCCACCCGAGGAGCTGGCTGAGGTGTCTGGGGAGAGGGAGGTTTGGGTTTCCCTGCTCAGACTGCTACCTCCGCGACCCGGCCCCGGATAATGCGGTTGATAATGGATGGATGGATGTTTCTGTATGTAAAACTATAGGTATTCTATATAAAATGTATTTGTGTTAATATTTTGGGGTGTCTGGAACAGATTAATTGGCTTTACATTATTTCTTATGGGAAATATTGCTTCAGTTATCATTCGTTTCAGTTATCATCAAGCACTTTAGAATGGATTAATGAGGAAAACCAAGGTTCCACTCAATATGTAATGGCCCACATTGAACAAATGTCTTATGATAAGAAAGCTTTTCTGGGATTGTATGTAACATAGGCTAGAACTACATAAGACCTGACCCTAGATCAAAGTTCATACTTTGAGATGCTTGATGAATCTTTGCCCATTTATGGTTGTTCATAACCTTCTTGACTATGTGACATATACTAGAGAATTTATTATATTATTTATGCATTTTTTATTACTAGTATGAACAAATCAAGATGAAAAAGCAAATAAAGTTAATACAATGTCAAAATTAAAGTTACAAGAAGCTCACCTGAGTTTTTCACCTGAGCTCTTCAGTCAAGCACAGAGGAGCTCCATTCCTGAATCCCAGAGCTCATTGTTACTGAGGTCCAGTTCTTTCAGGGAGGAGTTTACTGATTGTAGAGCTGATGCCAGATTTCCACATGACTGGTGAAGAATTAAACATCATTAAAGTACATCAACATCATTAAAGTACATCAGTGAATGGAATGTCTTAAGAACAAGCTTCTTTATTAATCCCTGTAGGAAAAGTTTTCTCTAGTTTACCCATTTATGCAGTGAATCATAAACAGCACAAATATTTTTTTCAACTAAAGTGTACATTGTGCCTTTCAAGCATAACTTAAAGACATACACACACTAGTGAGCACAGCACACAGATACTAGGTGGCAGTAAGCTCACACATACCCCTTAACTTACCCCCTCCCCTAATGCCAAAGGAACATTTGGGAGTTAAGTACCTTGCCCAAAGGTGTATTTTTAGGGACACCCCAATTTCCTATCAGACAAGGGGACTGAAGAAATGACCTTCCAGTACCAAATATGCTCCTCTAACTTTAAGGCCTCTCTTTCTTCTATCAGATAATTTAAATTCAGTTAAAGGTAGAGCCTATATTATGATGTAGTAAAAGAAACATTTCAGAATTCTGCCTCTTTGTTATATATCAGATATGTCAAATTCAAATAAAACAATAATTATGCTAAAATAAGAATGTTTATATTTATTGATGTATTGTTTTCCAGTGTAAGTTGACCCAGGAAAGGATTCACAGGATGTTCACCCGAGTTTCTCCAGTTTACAGTGAGATATCTTCAATCCAGCACAGAGCAGTTCTGTTCTGTTCTATTCATCATTGTTACTGAGGGTCAGTTCTTTCACGGTGGTGTCTGGTGATTGTAAATCAGAACAGAGGGTTTCACAGGAACCCATTGTGACATAACAGCCATATAGCCTGCAAACAAAAAAGACAACAAAACATTTTTATCTAACTTTGATATAGCAAAATTTACCATTAACAACATAACAATATACATAACAATATACAAAAACACTTTCATAACAATGACTGCTTATCAGCAAGCTGGGACCAAATAATAAGCAATAAGTAATAAGGGTCATTCCTGCTTGGTTGGAATATAAAACTGCACAGACAATGGATAAGAGTGGATTGTCCTAACTTTATTATTAATATTTTAAGTGCTGTCAATTTGACCACAGTAATAGAACAAATTTTACTATAGTACTGTAAGAACCGTTTGTTGGTTCTGGGGTTCGACTGAAATACTGAGCTGAACACACTAATAGAATGCAGGATTTTTCCATCCTCCTCAACCTGCAGCGTGCTGGGGGAGTTCAAATGATAACAGAGGCAGAGTCTGTTCTCAAAATGGTTTCCCAGTTTATTGTTCAGAACAGCAGAGTATATATGCTTTAGAGAGACAAAGGCTTGCAGGTTTGGAATCATGATTGGTTGAAAAATGGAGAAGGATCATCATTGGTTTAGAATGATTTTAGTCACATTGTTAGAAGACTCCAAGCTTAGCTAAGTGGGCCTGTGGCAGTGAGACTAAACAGCTTTGGAGACTTGTTAATCAAATATTGTTGTCATTGAAGAGGTATGTACAAGGCCTTTTAAGTGTAATCTATGGCTTTGGAGTCAGCTAGTCTTGAAACTAATGTCACAAAGCATGTGTGTGAAGCCATGAATTTAGGAAGAGGAGAGCAACTCCAATGACCTGTCTTATGCACATATGAATCTCACAAGTACTACAACTTCTTTTATGATGGTAATATAACTAGTTTTATTATGGTTAAAACTAGTTGCATTACTGTGGTCCTACCATCATAGTTCTAGCATAATGAATTTACTATGTAAAACTATCAAATACCATCATACAACCATAGTTGTACCACAGTATGTATTGAAAATAAATAATAATGCCATGCTATTTTAATATGGTAAAGTCAAATGCCATGGTATTACCATCATATACCATCATACAAGCCCACTATACCTTTTTAAATTTGGATTCTTACACAGTTTGGTGACCTTTCAAACACACCTGATTCAACTCAGCAGGTCTACCAGGTTTAATTGTGTGTCAGAGCAGAAAATTCACCAAACTGTGCTTGAAACCAGCCCTCCAGGACTGGAGTTTCACATCCCTGCTGTACACCAACAGGGTGGAGTAACACAAGTCCAATAATTCACATATCAATGTAATACTCACAGAGCCTTCCTGAACATGCTCACAGTTGGGATCAGTGTCCTGTGACCTTTTGGTGATATGTTGTATTTCCTCAGGTCCAGCTCATCCAGCACTTCCTCTGAGAACAGCAGCATATAGGCCAATGCTGAGCACTGTCCAAGAGAGAACTTCTTTCTGGAGTGTTTTTCCAATTTTAGATATGACTGAAGATCTCGGGAGAGAGACTGGTCATTCATTTCAGACCGGCAAAGGAAAAGATTGATAGATCTCTCAGCTGAGGTTTGATTATCATCTCTTTTTATGTGTTCCTTGATGCACTCTTAGCGCTTTTCCACCAAAATAACTCTGGTTCTTGAACTGGTGCCGTTCGGGCTTATGAGAACCTCGGTGCTTTTTAGTGAACCAGCCCG
>BRDA01038304.1:0-28139 GCA_036984385.1 Crenuchus spilurus
CGAGTTACTTTTATTATAGAGTAATTCAGTTACTAACTAAGTTACTTTTTTTAAGAAGTAGTGAGTAACTATAACTAATTACTTTTTTAAAGTAATGTTTCCAACACTGTTAATTTCATGCAAAGCATCATGAGACATATAGAAATATGGTAAAGGGGAAAAAACTTGTGACTACTGAATAATTCTAACTTATTTACAATAATGAAATTAGATATATATTTAACAAATTACTGTGAGCATCAAGGGGCAAAGGGGCAGGTGCATGAGCATTCATAGTACCCTCCCCCTGCCAATAACTGTGTGTAGATAACTCATCACAAAGACTGAAGTGTTACTGTGTTCTTTTTTAGGAGCTATTAATGATATCCAAGTGTTTCACTTTAATATTCAACTAGAAACATGCATTTCATTAAGTTTGTGCATTGTGTATGCTGATACCTGGCCACACTGCCAAATATGAACAAACCTTTTTTTTTTTTTTTTTTGCTTTTTCATTTTTTTTTTGTATTTTTGTAGACACTGAAGTGTTGGAATAGGCCACTTTAAACAATCAGTTCACCAGGCAGCATATATGAGTCATCAAAAGAGCAATTTGTGTTGACGTGATCAGTAATGTAAGTACTTCTTAAATTAGAAGTAGTTCTTATATAAGCTGGAATTAGTCAGTAGGTCTCTAGCACTCAAAAGTTTGTGGTCTCCCAGAATTTACCATGACAACAAATACTTGTATTTGAAATAGTGTTCTCTAGAATATTGAGATACGTGAGACTCAGTGTTGCTTAGTTAACACTTAAAACATTGCTTAATTAATACTTAAAGCTTAACCAGGGTTCTTCAGTTAATAGTAGTGATGTAGATGATTATAAAACACAATCTCATACAAAACTACATTTAACCAGGGTTTGTAACTGTAATAAAGCCTTTTCTGATTGTGCCCACATCCATATGCCTTATTCCATGAATACACACTGACTGGTAGACTTGCAAACCCTACTACTTTTATAATGTATGAATGTTCTCTTACATTCACCAGCAAGTCAGTATTTGACAGGACAGTGAAGGTGTGTGTGTGTGTGTGTACATGCATAATGTATGTTTGTGAAGTGTTGCGTTAAAAATTCCTTTTTTCTTTGACTGTATATGACCCTTCCAAAAAGCTTATCTTTATAATAGGGTACTTTTCCTGAAAGTTTCCAGTGTTTGATTGGATATACATCAACACTTAACAAAGAGAGGAGGTAAACTAGACTGCTCATAAGAAAAAAACTTGAGAATACCAGTTCAATACTACAGCAAAAGCAAAACAATATCAAAGATGTTATAATGATTATGTATTGATCAGCATGTCTAAAGCCAGAGCTCATAGACCAAACATTTTCCAACATAGTGTTGACAACTGTTCAACAGGAAAATGAATGGAATGCAGAATAACACTCTGCAACCAGACTAGGATTGTTTGGTACATCTCACTTGTTAGCATCACTACATATGCAACAAAATCAGAGGTGTGTTTGTTTTTGATAAGAACTCTAAAGATTTTACATTTTAAATATGACACTGGATACAGATCAGGTTTTAAAGTTCACTTGATCATCTGCCTTAAGTTCAAACATAGTTCAGTTAAGACAGAATTATTGTACCAGTGAAAAGACAGAACTGTAAAATTTTTCAATGCTTGTATAGACTTGGCATCAGATTGCTAATTGCTAACATTTGACATGCTAAAAAAAACATAAAAATTATATTTAATGTGGATTATTTATTGTGCATTGTAATATACAGCCTGAAAACATTTGCACAAACATGCATAACCAGTTGACAAATGCACAAAGCAGAAAAATATAATATGGCTGAATTAATTTTTTTTCATCATTTTCTTTACAAATAAAAATATTCTCCATTTTAACTACAATGTCTGATACTAACTCTTAATCATTGATCAATTATCATACTCATAATGATATTGTCACCCATTTTCTGGTACATATAAGCTTTCCTGATTGTTGTAATTAATTATATAATGACTCAAAAACATGATGCAGATTCTGGTGCACCGACAAATACCATCTTCTTACAACATTGAAAAACATACAGAAATGGTTTTATGAACACAGTGATAGTCACTGGCTTCCTGTAGCTGATGCTCGCCTGCAAAGCAAGAAATGGACCAGCCCCTCCATACTAATGACAGTGGTCTTGAGCCGTACCTTGAATCCTTCAAGGTTCTAGAATGGCTCGGCTTGAACCGTCATCCTTCAAGACATGTGGAAGACTAGCATCAAGACTCTTCTCTGTCCTTGCGCACCCAGGTGGTTGAACAAACTCCTACTGGCTGTTCAAACAGCAGAGTCCCTCACAGTCTTCAAACACAGACTGAAGAGCATCTCTTTGTGGAGCACTTAAGCGAGCACTAGTTTAAAACACTTATTGTAATGTATTATGCTCTTATATTGTGTATAATTGTGCATCTTTCATTCTTTCTAGGTATGGTTTTGTTCTAACAGTGTCTGAACAATAGTTTGGACTCTAACCTGTCTGTACTAGCTGAGATAATTCTCTTAATGGAAATAAAGCAGTGTTGTACATCGCTCTGTATAAGAGCGTCTGCCAAATGCCGTAAACATAAACATAAGTCAGTACTTTCTATCTTTCCATTGCATTCACAGCCATCATTCAACCTTTCATCTTTAAAAAGAACTTCAGTGACACTTCACACTATGTGAAGAACATCACTGGACATTTAAGTCTCCAAGAAGGAGACAATAGAACCTTTAACTCCCCAAGAAGACCATCATTAAACCTTTCATTATCTAAGCATGCCAGTGTATCTTATTGTGAATTCCTAGAGTTCAAAGAATTCCTTGTCCTTCAAATATTTGGAGGCTTTTCTTCTTGGAGAATGATCCAGTTTCCCAATACTTTGATGGACTGAAGCTGTTCTGCATGTTCTATATCTTACTATATCTATATAATAATCAGTACTTGTACCTTGAATGGCATTTCTGTATCCAACAGGTGTTCACTTCAAACAGTTTGAGTGGAACATTAAAGTGATGATGGATTTGTAAACCACTTAATGATCTTCAACGTGAATGTGATTTCTGTTTCTCACTTTGGCCCCACCAGTCTTTGACATGTAATTAATTATGACTTCTCTCAACAAGAGCACTGAAATGATATTATGTTTCTCCTGTTTTCTTCACAGGTGGCATTTGAGAGGTGTAAATACTGCCAGTTGGCTTAAAATGGATCCTGTCAGCACAGGAAGGTCACCAAAAGGACGGTGTACCATTACTACCTCTGCAATCATTTGAGCACTCAAGAAAAGCAGAAACTCAATTAGCAGTCTAACATTGCTGGATCCATTACCAGTATGATTGACTGTTGTCTGTTAGTGCTACATTTCATGAGAAAGTCAATCAAAAATTGATTGATTGCATTATTATAATACGATTTGATGTTTTTTTACATATCATATGGTCAGGATGAAGGACACAGGGTGAGAGGTTTTAGGAGAAACTCTTCTGACAGTGTTAGAAATCTTCTACTTGAAATCTGTGATGTCTGTTTTGTAAATTAGGGGCTATTCAAAAAGATCAATTTAAGGAAAAAGCATAATGTCTCTCAACAAAAGGGCCTTGTTTTGATTAACATTCTAATTTCTACAAAATGTGACTCCTCATTCAGAAAATGTTAACCATCTGCAAATTTGTATTTTAGGGTCCTTCAGAGAAAAGCATAAAAGCATGGGGCAGAATGTTATTTATTGTTCCTCGCATGTAATTTGCTTTTCTGCAAAATATTTCTGTCTTTGATGTGGAAGCACATTATGCCTCTTCACAGGGTTTGTGTACTATAATTTGTAAATGATTTTTGTTAAATTATGTACATCTGAGGTGACAACATTTAGTTTTCCTTTCTGAATACTAACATGTCTAGTCCAGTATGCTTCAAATGTTTGCATGGAATGTCTAGTGTATTATATTAACATGGCATATCAGTGGTATTACAATTTCATCCAGAATGAAAATATCAACAAATTTCAAGTCAAAGTCAAAAAACAATGTTTTATTTGGCACTATAGAAAATTGGTAGTCATGCATTGTATAATTAAATTAAATATAATCTATTAATTTTGAATTAATCAAATTAATTTGATTTGCAGCAGCTTAATAGACATTCATACCGAGAATCCATAATTAAATTTGCTTTCTATGAAAATTGGTTCATGGGTTAGCAAGCTGCAATTTGACTTAAAATGATGTTGTACTGAGTTGGTTACATTGGGAACCATGATGGGTTTCAAGGTCAGCTAAAGGTAAACTGTCATGTACTGTATTTTATAGTCATTACCTGTAAAGTGACATACTTCAAGCCTTTTCTCTTCTAATGTTGATACTCTTTGATTAGTAATTTTCTCAAACTCAACAAAAAATATTCAATTAATGAGAATCTGGATTTCAGATTTTCATGAGCTTTAAAGCAAACTGATCAACAGTAAAACAAACAAAAAAAAAGCTTAAAATGTCACTTTCTGTGTATTTAATATAAAATATGACTCATTATATTATGATTTATAGACAAATTAACCTTTTATGAATTGTTTTTAGTTGGACAAGTATCTATAGCAAATAAGAGACCTTTGTCAATATTTCATAATGTTATTCTGGCCAACCACTGTAACTTATCCCCCAAATGGGTAAATAAAAGTCCAGATTCATTGGATGTCTACCAGTTTTCTGTTAACTCTTGAAATTGTAACTTTCCCATGTACTTTATCAGAGACCCTAAAGCTGGAGTATGTAATTCTGTTAAAACTAGTAAGGGTTACATATTTTTTTATCCAACCAAAAAGGTCCCACCTTCTACTTTTAGCCCTCCTTCTAAAGTCACAGCTAGGTAGCTTACAAATTTACAAAAGCAGTTAGCTATAATTATAACAAAATACATTACAAATGACAGTATTAAATGACAAAACAAAGAGAGTTACCTGTTTACTAACCTATGATTCGTCGAGGTCTTTTGTTTAGCAGTACAGGTGTTGAAACTTTTTCTGCCATGTGTGTTTGTGGAAGGTCTGCACATGCACACAGGCATGTGGACAGTATGAGGAAGGTAGGAAGGCATGTGTAGACCATTCAGTCTTTTTGTTAGGTCCAGATGAATTGATTTAATGGGGTTTTTACAGTCCTGTGGTTGTTATAAAACAACTCTTTATCTTTATGTCCTCTGAGCATTTTCTGATTGCTATCAGACTGTAATATAACACAAAACTGTATGAACAATCACATACCCTGTCTTTAAGGTATTTACCACCAGCAATCACAATTTAAATAATAAATCACATGTTTGTTTTAACTAAAAATTCATCCAAATGGTCTTCACTGTGTAATGTAAAAAATTTGTATCTTGTAAAAGTCCTTTATGTTTCATAATTTTATTCAATAAATTAAACTGCCATTTGTTATATTTGTTGCACATACAGTAACATTTCAAAACTTTTTGTTTTACTATTGATTAGTTTGTCTTATAACTCATGAAAATCAGAAATTACTATTCAACAGTATCAACAGAAGACTTGAAATATGTCGCTTTACATGTAATCAACATAAATAATATGACAGTTTACATTTTAAATTGAATTATAAACATAAATAAACTTTTTCAGAATATTCTAATGTTTAGAAATGCACTAATATTATGTATAAAATACTCAGGTTTCAGCTGACTGAAAACTGACAGAGCTAGTGAAAACACAAGGTGGTATGTTGGAAACATCATGTTGAAGAATACAATTGCGCCAAATACTTCAAATGTATTATTTCAAATATATAACTAGACAAATTATATCATTGATGTTGTAACAAAATCCCTCTGGAATGGCTGCTTAGTAGGAGAAGGAGGAAACAAGCTCAAGTGCAAGTGTAGTACACTTTATTATGAAAACTCAAAGTATACCATCTCTGATGGTCCCTTCATCATTAAATGTCCACCATAACGGCAGTTCCTATGTCAGAAACACTGGGGTAGGAGACAAACATCAGTGGGGATCCAGAAAACATGAGACTTTATTGTACAACCACAAAACTCAACACAGAGGCTATAACATGCAAGAAACAAATATGACTTAGTAGACATTCAATGACTTGGTTGACATTACAATGAAATACGACACTGTGAAAGACTGGGAAGGCTTTACAGAGAACGCAATCATACAAACAAGAGAGTGGGTGAAGCCATGACCTGGACAAGACACATAGAAAACATAAACACAAGCACATGGAAATAGGCACGAAGAGAAGCGTGAACAAACGAGCACATGACCAGAGACAAGACAGGTCTTGGATGGGGGTTCATATCCTGTTTTCACAGAATATAAAGAAATATATTAATGACAAATATTTTGACATAAGAATGGCAACACATTCACATGGCAAATGTATGCAGACTAAATGCCTTTTTGCTTTGTAGTACTTTTTTTCATTTCAGTTGATAAAAAGGAGTTTAGCACACTGTTAGTCCGTCATTCTTTGTCAATGATTTAGGAAATTATAATAATACGGATTTATGTTGTAACTCTTCCTTGTTTGGTATTTGATATTCATAGTAGCATGCTAGTTTAAGCTTATGTAGATCAATGAATTATTTATTCATATGGGAAACATTACCGAGGCCTTACCCCACAACTCGTTCGCTCAGCCAGAGCTGGTCTTGAAATGGGCCAGTGATGGCATAAGGAAAGAATGATAATTTCCCACATGAATAAATAATATAAACAAACACTGTGGCTAGCATGAAGAAAGAAAGAAAAAAAGAGGGAAAAGACCCACAGCAATTACTCCAAGAAAGTGAGAGGCCAATTAAATTTGTTTATCAGCAATGAACAAGTTCTACAGGGGCCTGTGAGGTCCAAAAACAGTTTCTGTATCTGCTTATGGTCATTATTATAAATGTTTGTTTTGATATGTTTTGGAGATTGTCGATTTCTCAGTAGTAAACCATATTTATTCTAAATTGGTAAATGGTGATTTCTACTAATAATCCAATAAATTAGGTTAATAAAAATGCAGTACATTGTTACATGTTGCTGCATCTAAAATCCTTCAAATAAAACTGATGGAAATGTTTCAAAGCCAGCAATAATATGAGTCAACAAATCACTGTTTAATAAACTATAGCAGTCTATTTAATTTTTGTATAATATAAAATTATATTGGTCAATATTTTTGCTTATAAGAATTTTAGCTCCTTAAAATTAGTACTGATGGACAAGGCCGAGAAATCTGATTATCCTATACCACTTTTTTTTTCTTGTTGTTTGCTTTGATGGATTATGCTCAAAATCTCATTTTCAGTGGTTATTAGTTTATAAGATATGGAACACCTCACTATTACACACATCTGCTTAATGGAATAGTTTCCTCAGAAATCACATTTACATAAATTTCCACTTGCCCCCAATATAGTACATCAATCCTCACATGTCTGAGGTCATAATGTTGTTTCGTTAGCTTAGGACTGTAGCTATGAGGCTTAAAACTGTATGTTGTTAGCAATACACTACAACTCAGTAGAAAGCAAAATGGCACAGATGTTTGTCATCAAAATGTTTCTAAAGCCTCTCAAACCACACCCAGATCTTAATTAAGGTCTCACAGTTTATTTAGTGTTTTTCAGGACTGTAGTACTAAAAATCCCACTGCTATACACAGCTACTTCAGACAGCAGCAGGGCTGGTAGAAGGCTTAATTCATATTCCTCCTTATTTATGAGGGTTATTATCACTAAAACTGATTCTAGATTAACACTTCCTGTTCTGAGTTGGCTGTCCAAAATGGTTAAAGCAGCTAAAGCTCACAGTATGTTCTGAAACATTTTTATTTGAGGAATTGTGTGTTTTCACAGGAGCTCTGTTAGCATTTGTATGTTTTCAGGGTGTTATTTTCATCGTATCTATATGTCCTTATCATATACTGTTGACAAACTTCTTTCTGTGGTCTACACTAGTTTTACGTACATGCAGACACAGCTGCTCAGGCTACAGAGAACACTGGTGTCTCTGGTCCAGAGACTCATCATCTCATAGGAGATCTGTAAGCAGTTCAGCAGCTGTGGAGCCAGAGCAAAGCAGCAGGGAAACCAGATATGGTGCAAGCCTACAAACTGCTGTCTGTGATAATGAACACACAACCCCTTGTCAACAAAACTGATGAGCTAAACATGTTAAAAATCAGTGGGGATACTAGGAGTGTAGTTTTACAATACTGTTTCCAAATAAATTAGGATGCTGTGCAAAATGTGATTAAAACTGAATACTATGGTGTGCAAACATTTCAACCCTACTTTTAACTGAAAACAGTACAATAACAACATATGAAAATTAACCTTTTTAAAAATAAATGACCATTTTGAGTTGATACCAGCAAAGTTAAAAAAATGTCGTCATTTGCCCCTGATATGTGTTGTTGGTAGCAAATTCAAAATGGGTATTTAAAATAATTTTTTATATAGTGGGTTTAAACGTTAGTACATCATTGCATTCAATATTTATTTACATTACATCAAGGTTGTATGGCTGTACTTATTACTGATGCTCACATTAACACATGCTGTCACAGTAGCAGCGAATATCCCATGATTTGCTGATGTGTGTTGCCATCCACAGCAGGACTAAGGGACCAAAGACTCTTTAATCTGCAAGATCTGTTTGTTTTTTTTCCTGTGGCCTTTAGTCATCTTCTGTATTTGGTCATTATTCAGACAGTATGTCAGGTGTTCCACCAGGGAAAATATAACACTGGGAAATATGTGGAAATTTCAGTATGGCATATACTAGCATCCTTTGTGAAACCCATGCTGAGAACATCAATGGCATCACAAACTATGTAATGGGCTACATACACTGTGTGTGGACAATATTGTGCCATCTTAGAATATGCACTGTTTTGCTATTGACAAATGTATATGAGTAGTATACAGAGTGAGCTGAAGGTCAGAACTTGAGAATGTAAGGAGTACTATAGATGGAGGTGAACTAAGAATAGTTCCTGAATAGTTCCAGTGCTAGAGTGCAAGAATCCCAAGGAACAAAAAGAGACCTGTAGCACTGATGTCACATTTGATGAAGTCAATGGAGAGGACTGTACTGGGTCATCTCATGAAATATAGGAGCTGCATTGCATCAGCCACATGTAGGTCTTGATAATGTGAAGGTTACCAAAGCTGTTGAAGTTTGTGAGGAGTAGCAATGCTGAGGGATATCTCTTAAAGTCCACTGTCATCTAAAGTCTTGAGCATGCTCAACTCCAGTTGTTTTGACGGCACCAGAGCACCAGTTGTTCTAACTTGCCAATATGTATACTCACCACCATCATGGATTACTGTAGTGTTGTCTTTAAACTTTAGCAGTTAAACAGATTGATCTTTAGAGATGCAGTCATTGGAATAGAGAGAGAAGAATATAGAAGAATACACATCCTTGAGGAGCACCAGGGCTGGTATTCCATATACTGGACATGATTTCCCCCAGCTACACCTGCTGCTTCCTGAGAAGCTGATGATCTACAGACAGATATCAAAGGTGAGCTGGGAGAGTTTAAAGGAGAGAATTTTTGCAATGATGGTGCTGAATGCTGAGCTAAAGTCATATGTTCCAGGATGTAGTGCAGTCCCAAGTTGACTGCATCATCCACTGACTTGGTTGCATGTTAGGCAAACTGAAGAGGATCCAACAGATGGCCTGTAATATCCTCGAGGGGGGCCAACACCAACCATTCAAAGGACATCATGACCAGAGATGCCAGAGTGATGGGACTGCATACATTCACTCCTGTGATGAGAAATGGATGTTGGCAGGCTGTACAAAAAAGGCCAGAGCCAAATCTACTTCCTGAGGAGGCTTTTGGTGTGAGAAGCCAGCTGCTAGGAACCTTCTATGAGTCTGTGGTGTGATGTAATGAGGTAGCAGCAAGGATATTAACAGATTATACAAGGTCATTAGAAAGGGTAGCTCAGTCCTCAGGGACACAGTGGAGATGTTTGCAAACAGGAAAATGTTGGCAAAGGTGTCAGTAATCATGAAAAAACCTCTCTGATCCACTTGTCTAATATCTTATACTTACCCAGTTACTTTATCTCATGTTCTGAACACATCAACTATTCTGTGAGACTTTAATTAAGATCTGGATGCAGTTTGTACAGTTTTGTTGATGTATTTGGTCAGAAACTTCTATTTTAGACATCTGTTTAGTTCTAGTTTTTGTTAGCAACACTAAGTTGGATTTTTTGACTAATTGACTACATTAATTTGATTCTTGAGTCAACCATTATTTTAATGCATTCACACCTTTTAAGAGATCTTTCCCTGAAATTTAAGTAAACATTCAAACATTCACCCAGGCACAGGTAAAGCAAACACTCTAAGTGAAGCCAGGCAGCTTTGGACCTCGGAGCACAGTGTCTCCCAAAGCATCACAGCTGCATTTCTTCAAGTGTTGCTCTTTTTTGTATCATGAGAATAACCTTAGGGAGTTTTAGAATGGATTTGCCACTATATGAGATCCCATTAATAGCAGGTAGAAGGCAAAGAAGAGCTGTGGAGGTTGCCTGGGGACACACTTACCACACTAAGCCATGTAACCGATCACACATCTTTGTCTGTTTTTCAAAGAAGTGCTTTGAGTGAATGCTAAAATCCATCATTTCTAAGAACACTAGCATTCCCAGAGGGTTTTCTGTTGTTTTAAGACTGTGTAAACACTTCTTTTTCTAATGTATTCTGGCAGCACAGTATAATGTAATTAATTAATTTTTCTAATGACTGCTGGTGGCATGGTTACTTTCCCACTAGGGCCTCTTAAACACTTGCTTTTCAGTTTCTCATGCAAGCTATATGGGGAAAAAAAGTATTATACCACACTTAGTTTTGACCTAACAATGTGATTGGCTTTGTAGCATTCAATGGCTTTATTTACCTGTAACCTGGCAACCTGGCCTCATTGCTTACTGGAGTTATTTGCGTCATGGAATATAAATAAACATTATTGTTAATTAGATTTTTGGTGTAATTGTCACAGTAAACATGATTTAGCTTCACTGGGCTGCAATATTAGTGCTTGTACTATACTCTACGTAGTTGCTATGTGATATTCTTACATTTGCACTAATGTGCTGCTAAGGTAAGAGAAAACTGAAATCTAAGCGTAGGGACAATAATAGGTATTTTACATGTATATGTACATTTACATTCATGATGTACTTACAAAGCAGTTACAGTTAAGTCAGTAGCCACAGCCCAATGCAAATCTGCAGATCTTGTTAGTACTTGGATAAGAAATCTCACGGGAAAAGCTTGTGTAGCTGCTGGAAGTGGTGTTGATGAGGACAACACAAGTTGCTATCCCTGTGTTCTGTGTGGATCCAAATGTCCCAGTAGAGTGGCATTGACAAACAATGTCACTGTCTTTCAGATGAGATGCAAAAAGGTCATGATTCTCTTGTCATTTCCTCTAAAAGAGTGGGGGTGTTACCCTGATGTCATGGTTACATCTCCAACTCCTAATCGTCGCCATCTTTAAATCTTTAAATATTTAAATCTGGCATAGTCTGATGCAGACTAACAGCCATCACATCAACTGAATGTATATTGTGCATTGGAGGTTTGTGTGCACTAGAAAAGCAGAAATATATTATCTGTATATGTATCACAGCACTTACAACAGCTTTGTTGACCATGAAAAAAAACAATTCAAGTCCAAATAAAAGATCTGAAACTGCATTATTAGTAGGGATGCTCCAGTCAGGTTTTATGCTGCTGATAGCTGATACCAATTACATGGATTGGCTGTAATTTTTTAAAATTTAATTATGATAAGTGTTACTGGCTACATGAAAAAAGGAATCATAAAATCACCTTAATTTAGACAATAACTTGTTTTTACTTTCTTTTTCAAGAGAAAAAAAATCAAAAGAACAGCTGAACAATACTGACATTTATCTGCTATCAGTAACAGACTGAAAATATTAAGACTCTCAACAGGCTATATAGTGCAGAAAGTCAAATAAATCTCACATTGCCTAAATCAAATAATGTCAAGTAAAAAAAAAAGAAACATTCATAATTTTTTGATAAAGAGGAGCATCTCAGCTTTTTCAGTAATGAGTCTGTTCCTGTGTTCATCCACAGTGTTGGATGCAGTGCTGAATAAGCGTCACTCTCCACAATTGTGCAGGGTGCAGACAGCCTCAAGAACTCTCCGCACTCCGTCCACTGTTTGTTCTTTAAATGTTGTAAGAAATTTGTTGTGTTAAAGCATTTAAAAAAAAAAATTTTTTTGCCAATTTTTTCCCTTTCCCAATAATAATAATAATAATAATAAAAATAATAATTCATTTTATTTATAACGCACTTTACATTTAAGTAAGCTCTCAAAGTGCTATAACATAAACATCACCATACAAACTATAACAGAATAGAAATATTAAAGGAATTTAGTTAGCCAGTTAATTAAAATCATACGATCTGCAAAAAAGATTAGTCTTGAGTCCTTTCTTAAAGCAGTTAACGGTCTGCGGTAGCCTCAAACGGTCATTCCATAGCCAATGTGCAACTGAACAAAAAAGCCCAATCACCCATGGTGCTGAACTTAGATCTGGGCGTAAAGAGGCGATTAGAGTTTGTAGACTGGAGGGATCTTCATGCAACCAGTGGAGTGAGTAACTCTTTCAGGTATGGAGGGGCATTGCCATAAAGGCACTGATGGGTAAGGAGAGAGATCTTGTACTCAATCCGGACAGATATGGGAAGCCAGTGAAGTGAATACAATACGGGGGTAATATGTTCATATTTTCGCACCCTCATAAGGACCCTAGCTGCACTGTTCTGCATATACTGCAATCTCTGGAGACTCTTGCTGGAGTCCATGAGCATACGCCCATCACATACTTTTTCATGGAAATTGGCCGATAATGATCGGTGGCCGATCTATTGGAACATCACTAATTATTAGTGTACATTTAAATGCCCATCAGTCAGTGTTTAGGACAGTGAGAGACAAAGAGCTTATTTAATCACCTGACTGCCAAGACATTTACACAGTGGTTGAGACCCCATTCACATGTGGTATGAACATGGGTCTTCCACTGAAGCATAGATGAATGCATCTGTTTTTGTCATTTCTTTTGTCAACTCCTATCCCATTCATTTATAAACTGAGCATGCAGAGCATCAAAAAGTAAAAAAAAAAATTACTTATGTGGTGTGATTCAATTTCTAATTGTCTGATATCCTGATAATCTTATATTCTTGTACCCTGTACCTAGTTATAGGCAACATACTCAGCTTCATTCACTGATATCTTCCTACATTGTTGCTTAAATTTCTTCTGAAATATTATTTGAATTTAAATGCTATAATATTATACAACTGTAGGATTGAAGAAAACACATTAACCAGTTACATTGCACACACTTAAGAAAACGTTGGAAAATGTCAGATGAAAATTGTGCAAGTGGGTTTTAAGAAGAAATGTATTCCTGAGAAAGGTTGCTGAATCTATTCTTCGTAATCATAATGATGTAGGCTCATTCTTCTTAAATGGAAAAATTGTATTCCTCCTGAGTTTGAACAGCGGCTGAGTGTCTTGCCATCAAATTGACTTCAGATGTTTTCTCTGCATTTTACCCCATTTCCCTCTTTTATTTCTTATTTCACTCTGCCTTCTTTAAAAGCTTTGGTGAACAGGTAAGGGGAGGGGGAGCGCAGTAATTTCGGCTGGAATTCTGAGTGGTTAGGAGCCTGAAGCTTGAACCCCATATGCCAGATGAGAGAGGAGAAAGAGAAGTCAAGTTGAGAGAAATTATGAATACTTAGAAGAAATGGAAGGGGTTGTGGCAGTGGTGGGTGCAAAGTATTTGTCACAAAAAGTAGGTAGAAGGAGGGGCTTTATATAGGGCATGAATGAAGGAGGGGTGGAGTTATGTGGTCTGCCTCTCAAACATTTATTAAATAACATCATTTATTGTTAAATATCATTACTATTGCTAATAACCAACAATAACAACAATAAAGTAATACAGTATATATATACGGTGCTGCTTGAAAGTTTGTGAACCCTTTAGAATGTTCTATATTTCTGCATAAATATGACCTAAAACATCATCAGAAGTTCACACAAGTCCTAAAAGTAGATAAAGAGAACCCAGTTTAACAAATGAGACACAAATATTATACTTGCTCATTTATTTATTGAGGAAAATGATCCAATATGACATATTTGTGAGTGGCAGAAGTATATAAACCTCTAAGATTATCAGTTAGTTTGAAGGTGAAATTAGAGTCAGGTGTTTGCAAACAATGTGACGATAATCAGGTGTGAGTGGGCACCCTGTTTTATTTAAAGAACAGGGATCTATCAAAGTCAAAATTCACAACACATGGTTGTGGAAGTGTATCATGGCATGAACAAAAGAGATTTCGGAAGGAGTTCAGAAAGAGTTGTTGATGCTCATCAGGCTGGAAAGGTCATAAAACCATCTCAAAAGAGTTTGGACTCCACCAATCCACAGTCAGACAGATTGTGTAGAAATGGAGGAACTTCAAGACCACTGTTCCTCTCCCCAGTAGTGGTCGACCAACAAAGATCACTTCAAGAGCAAGGCGTGTAATAGTCAGCGAGGTCACAAAGGACCCCAGGGTAACTTCTAAGCAACTGAAGGCCTCTCTCACATTGACTAATATTAATGTTTATGAGTCCACCATCAGGAGAACACTGAACAACAATGGTGTGCATGGCAGGGTTGCAAGGAGAAAGTAACTGCTCTCCAAAAAAAAACATTGCTGCTCATCTGCAGTTTGCTAAAGATCATGTGGACAAGCCAGAAGGCTATTGGAAGAATGTTTTGTGGACAAATGAGACCAAAACAGAACTTTTAGGTTTAAATGAAAGGTGTTATGTTTGGAGAAAGGAAAATACTGCATTCCAGCATAAGAGCCTTATCTCATCTGTGAAACATGCTGGTGGTAGTATTGTGAATTATATCAGAGAATTCTAAAGAAAATGTCAGGACATCTGTCCATGAACTGAATCTTAAGAGAAGGTGGGTCATGCAGCAAGACAACAACCCTAAGCACACAAGTTGTTCTACCAAAGAACGGTTAAAGAACAGTTACTGGAAATGTTTATTTACAGTTATTACTGCACAGGGGGGGTCACACCAGATACTAAAAGGTTCACATACTTTTGCCTCTCACAAATATGTCATATTGTATCATTTTCCTCAATAAATAAATGAGCAAGTATAATATTTGTGTCTCATTTGTTTAACTGTGTTCTCTTTATCTACTTTTTGGAATTGTGTGAACTATTGTGTTTTAGGTCATATTTATACAGAAATATAGAACATTCTAAAGGGTTCACAAACTTTCAAGCAGCATATATATATATATATATATATATATATATATATATATATATATATATATATATATATATATATATATTGTATAGCTTAAATGTAGTATATTACATAATGAGGTTTGTCACTAAACTCTGGATGTAGAAATTTCACTTTATCACAGTAATATTACATCATTTCTTCTCTACATTTAATCAAGAGGATTTTAGGTCTTTTTGTAGCAGAGTACAATTTCAGAAGAAAACTTTTCTACAAAATTTCTTCACAGTAATAAGCAGTATGACTTGTGCCATTAGCTCAAATTTAGAAGAGGATGCTTCTTCAGGTGAAAGTTGGATGGTTATCTTGTAATTTATTTCAATAACAGGGCAATGATCATGAGGAGAGTGCATTCAAAACTTTGGATTAAAAAACTTTTGCAATCTAATATCACTGTCTCAGTCCTTTCATTGTTGGAGACACAAAAGTTTTTCCAGAACACTTCTGTCACCATCAAAAATCAACTAGCCTCTGCAAGATTTTATAATCATATAGTCAACACACATTGATATTTGATGTAGATCAGGTTGTGTTTAATGAATTCTTCATGTTTTACAGTAATTAGAGGGTAGAGGGTCATCAGAGACACTCCTGATGTCTGCAGTATCTTTGTCCCAAGGAATGTTGTATGAAATGTTAGAAATATCCATTTACTCTTAAAAATAAAGGACTGTTTGTAGCAGTGTCATAGAAATCTGCTTTCTCTTCAATAAAAAAATTCTCAAATAAAGAACATTAATAAGATCTTTACTAGTGTACTGCCCTGCCCTGCGCCCAGTGAGGGGGTAGGGGACTAACCGCAACCCTAATAAGGATTAAGCGGGTGTGATAATGAATGAATGAATAAGATCTTTACGTTTGAGGATCCTTTTAAAAATGTAAAGGACAAGGCCCTGAGGGGCTTACACTTTGACCAGAGGATTGTTTGTTCGAATCCCGGTCATGCTGTTTGCCATCAACAGCAGAGGCCAAAGACAGCAAAAATTGGCTGTGCTCTCTCTAGGTGGGTAGATGTCGTTGTCACTCTTCCTATCACTCACATATTGCAATGTCTGCTGGCCCAGATGTCTACTGATTGGTCCATTTGGAGCTGGGAACCCGGCGCTTTCCTCTGAGTACTTCGGCATCCCCTTCACCTGCCCCCCCCCCCCCCCCTTCATGTGATCTGTAAATCATTCTCAGGGGAAAGGTAGCAAAGGTTGAGTGTGATTACGCACATGGGGCACCCAAAAGCCTAGCGCCGACATGACCCCAGCTCATGCTCAACTCCCCAACTCATCCCAAAAGTTTTTTGGCAATACTTCTCTACATGAACTAGACATGCTGCATATGCTTTCGCACATCTGTGTTAGTAACAGGAGGGGTACTAGGGCCGGTACTAGGTACTTTTCTTAATAACCCAGGATTTGATATCCAACCCAGAACTGATCAACCAACAACCGCTCCGCACCCTCTGAACGAAAGTCTTCATTCCCTTCAACTCTTTCTCCCTCTCTCTCTCTCTCGCTGTCATGCTGCTTCACTTGTTTGCTCGCTTTCTCTCTCCGTACTTTGTTTGCCTTCACACGCATTATTTTCTGTCAGCCTGTAGTCATCACAGAACTTCATTTCCCAGAATGCACCTCGGTAGTCTGCAGCTGTTCCAACCAATCTCTCTCAGAGGCTGTGTTGGTGTTAGGTGTGGCTTGAATGTTACACCTATATAATAAAAGGTCTTGCACTATCAGAGAAACAATACAAAGCAGACTAAAATTGCCTTAGGTAGATGCTATTTATTAAAAATTGCGTTCCATTTTCAGGTGTATCTTAGCAATGCAGACAATGCTTTCATTGGTCATGACTCGTACTAGTGATGGGCTTTTATATGGCGTTATATTTGTGTCACAATTCTGAGCGTGCGTGCGCGATGTTTTGAGCGAGCAAGAAGAGTTTTGCACGCACATGAACTTAATATTGTATACAAATCTCTCTCCTGCGCGCTCAACACTGCTCTCCCGCGTGCTCAACATTGCTCTCCTGTGCGCTCAACATTTCTGATCTGCACGCTCGCTTCGATTTGTACTGCACACGCGCATGAGCACGTCAGTTTTATTGAATTCATTGAATCGTTTTTAGTGAAGGATGAAAACTTTTGCACTTTATTGATTTATTAAACGTATGTTTAATTGTTTGTTAAAAAGAAGTCATTTACGTTTTCCGGACTTTGCAGGATTACTTACTAAATGGTGGATTTACATAAACGATGGGTAGCAGATGTGCATTAGCAACAGCAACAGCAGGGTTGCTAGGTCCCCAAAAATCTCCATCCCAATGTCTGACATAAAGCACCCTATACAACCTATACAATGTTCATTTATCCATTTCATTAGTCTTTAGTTATTTATTTATCATTGTTTTCTGCATGTAAAATTCTAAAATGTATTCTGGAGTGTCTGGAACAGATTCATTGGATTTACTTTATTTCTTACTGAAAATATGGCTTCAGTTATGGTTTATTTTGGGCACTTAGGAACGAAGTTCACTCCAAACATGATCTTAAAATACTTAAGTAAAACCAAGAAAAAAATTGGACCACAAAAAAGCACCTGCTTTCATTAGTCAGTTAGGAACATTTAACCAGCCTCAGAAGACACTTATCAGTAGCCTACAACATGCTAGCTAATCAAACACTGACAAGTTAATTTTGCATGAGAATTGCTAAGGGAAACCTTGCTTCAGCTTAATGTTACCATACGAAAAAAACAACACACACCTGTCTGTGCCCCATTTAAACGGACAAATTCACATTACAAACCCAGCTAACAGACCAATTCACATTACAAACCCAGCTAACGGACCAATTCACTTTACAAACTCAGCTAACGGACCAATTCACATTACAAACCCAGCTTGAGCCTCAGAAATCCTGTTTAACTCAGCTGCACAACTACAACATGCTAGCTAGGCTAACACTGACAAGCTAAATTGTCCTGAACATTAGCTGCTGGAAACTTAACCCTAAATGATTAGCTTGACTAAACTATAAATTATTATTCACTTACCAGTTCAAGTGTGTCAGTTGTTTCTATCTAATCTATGTTAGTGTTGTCCCTTAGTCTTGTCAGTTTTACAAAACAAGTTCCCGCCCTCCTCTTACTTGCCCTGCCCTCCTCCTCCCTGAATCACCTGCAAGCTTTGACTTCTGAATTTTTAGTGACCCATCAGTCACAAGTCACTCTGGCAGTTCTACACTGCTATCACTCCAAATTCGTATTTTGTGTGTGTGTGTGTGTGTGTGTGTGTGTGTGTGTGTGTGTGATAAAACAGGAGGCAAATACAGATAAATATGAAAGAGCAGTGACATCACAAGTGGTCTGTATAGTATTTAAACATATTACAGCGCTACTGGCTCATTGGGCTGTGGATGCGCAGAAGGCACCGAGAGACTTTCACTGTAAATATGGTTCGGATGAATAGGCGGTGTGTGTGAGAGTTCACGCCTGCTGTATATCATCACTCACCAGCCTGCGTTATATATATATCAGGTTTTAATTATAAAATTAATTATATAAAATTATAAACTTCTGCATTAATCTTATTGCATCAATCATATTTTCATGTCTGTATTTGGGCTAAATGTGGTCAGAAAGATACCATGTTGGGCAAAATTTGGTCCAAATCTGATGGACTGAAAATAGCAAAATATTAAACATCTATTTTTTGGCTAAATTTGGTCCAAATCTGACGGACTGAAAACAGCCCAATTTTCAACGTCTAATTTTGGGCTGAATAAAGACCATGACCGACCGACTAGATTTAGCTCAAAAAACAATGTCCATATGACGTCTGGTGCTTGGTGGGAGCACCCCACCACCACCACCACCACTTTACATGGTGTTACTGACCAATCCCATGCGACATCAACAGAAAAAAGGGGGGAAATGAATCTGGATCCTAGACAGGAGTCGGCTCTCATCGTTCACTTCAAAGAGTCGACTCTAAGAGCCGTTTCGTTCACCAATAACACACGCAAACACACACACACCTACACACACACACACACACACACAAACACACACACAGACACTACTGAAACATGACAGAGAGGGAGAGAGAGAGCTGCAGGGTTTACTCTTCATTCACACATATTGTTCTGTCTCAGATCAACATTATTTCACCCCCTTTGATAAAAATATGGAACAAAGCGCGTCCCGTATCGATTCAATACAGAACATGACTTTTAATTTACAAATACAGAACAATTCCGTATTTTACGGGACGGGTGGCAACCCTAATCCTAGCTGTGTTAGCATTTAGCCATAACTGATACCCTAGCTATGTTATCATTTCACCTTTAATGGCATCCTAGCTGTGATAGCCTTAAGTGGCGTTGTAGATGTGTTAGCTTTCAGTCCTATTCTGTATCATAGACTATTTTGTCCTTGTTCTTATTTGTACTATAACCTTAGAGTAGCCATGGCATGTGCACTCTGTTATGTTATTGCTGTGTTCATATGTTTATTGACTCCTGCCTGTAATATGACTATTCTTGTGCTAAAGCCTTTTGAATGAAGGAATGAATGAAACTTTATTGTCATTGTACAAGTACAACGAAATGAAGGTCCCAGCATTGCCGGAAGGGCAGCCATTACGGCGCTCACCTTGAAAAAAAGTAAGGAAACAAAAGCATACATGACGGAGGAAGATGAAGAAAAACATGTAAACATGTAAAAAAAACTTTGCATAAGCACACAAGTGACAAGACATAGCAAGTGGTGGGGGTAGTCAGAGGCAGTTGGGAGGGGGAAGAGTCTCCATGGCAACCCACCCTAGTGGAGGTTTTGGAATACCACAGCAAGGTCAGCTGCGATAAGAAGGGAGCCAAAACAAATCTCAGACATGGTTTCAGTGCGAGCAAACCCGAATTTGCCAAGGTCACTCTTTAGTCCATGGGATCTCCAAATGTCCAGCTCTTTGCAGAACGCCATCCACACCGAGATATTATCCAGGTTGGTGTTAATCACAGTCAATGTCCGTTCTGCCCCACAGATCAAAATCAGTTGGGCGCTTCATAGGGCTCGGACAAGCAAACCCAACACATTAATTTCTCAGTAAACAGTGATATTGCTTTATGCCAATTTTAGCAAAATCCCGTACCAGTGTTCCAATAGTGCGTCCTCTTTTCATCCACGTGAAGAGTGCCGCAATGCATGTGAGGATTTCATCCATCGTGTATCCAGCCGCAAAAAGTCCATCAGGATAGACAGGCTCTCCCAAGCCTAGACTTCTCATAGGGAAGATGGTGACAATAGCATTGGAAACCACTTAATACCCAATCCATGGTGTTTTCTTTTGTAGAGCAGTGCCAGAGAGACTCTAGAAGCCAGGCAGACAGGACAAAGAAGCGAGCAGGGAAGGCACAGTGAGGAGAGAGGAGGAATGCGACCCCCTCCGACAAGAGCCAGACAAGAGACAAGACAATTTTCTCTATTGTGTATTGCTCTGCTTGGTAACTGACCTAGGACCGTATACTGACATATGTATTTGAATTCTCCCATTAATCTTCATTAAATATTTATCTGCACGTCTCTGCAACCTCTCACTCTGTGTTCGAACCTGAAACAACTGTCCTGATGAAAAATACATTTTAAACCAATTATAAACATGCATCATTTTAAACTAACCCGCACCGCCTTGTTTTTTTTACGTCCTCTTTTGGAGTCTCACATGTGAGAAGTGAAATGGCATAAGAGCATTATTTCTTCTGGGGGCTAAGCCTCGGGTCCCTGAGTACCCTAGGCACTCTCCTTCTCCCGACTTCAGAATTACACAAAATGGTGCAGTGCAGCTGTGCTCTTTGGAGTGATGGAGCTCCATCTGATACTTTTATGTAGCCCTCTGTTCATAAATATTTTGGAATAAACACAGATAGAAGAAAAATTGAGAGAAATATTAAACTGGAATTGAGAGTTTAGTCAACAAATGAGGAGCTTTTGCTAATATTGCTAGCTTTTGCTAATTTCTAACATTTTGTTAGCTTTTAGCTCTTACTTCATTAATATTTTGTATTATGAGAAGCTTTAACTATATGTTAATAATGTTGAATACTATTTGTGATTTATTGAGTTAAGAGTTTTATTGGAAGTTTTAGTGAGTTAGATCGGTACATTTGTGCGATGTCGCATATGCCCAAAAGAGAAACTAGGTCACAATGTGCAGGAAATTAACCCTTTTTGTGTTTAGTTATGATAACATCTGATAATTATTTACATTAGAAAAGACAGTTGTTTCAACTGGTTTTTGATATTTGGTTTTATTTTAAATTGAATCTTATTTTCAACAGTGAGATATTTTTACCCTAGTCTAAAATTATTTAATTGAATACTGGATGTTATTATTATTATTATTATTATTATTATATTGCATTTTCATTGATTAATGTTCATTTTAATTGCAGTTGTGTTTCGCTTTCTTTTCGCTCTGTATTAAATCAAATAATCTCAGTACTTCTTGGGTAATGGTTGCTCTGGCTCAGCAGATGTTCCTAGAGTTCTCCTGATTTGGCCTACATCTCTTTAATGGTTTACTGACCATTGTTAGTAAGCAAACCACCTATAATACTCGTTACAAAATTTTGGGTTCTTCTAGTGTTATGTAAGAGTTGGAATGGGGATTATGATCCAGAACTAATCATCTAACACCTCATTAATGTTCTCATGGTTGAATGCAATCAAATCCTCACAGCAATGTTCAAACATCTAGAGTAGAATGTGTTATTGTAGCAAAGAGGGACAAGCTGTCTATTAATAATCTTGTTTTCAGAAGAGACACTATATACTACATAAAAACTGTGTGTAGATGTTTCATATAGTACATTCTGATGCAAATTAACAATTTAATTTAATGAAATTTGTCATTTAATTGTATATTTCTGTGTTGGTATTCTACACTGGAACATAGCACTATCCAATTTGGATTATGTCACTAAATTAGCTACTTCTAATCTTAAGTAGGGAAACAACAGGAATTAAATAACTCTTCATGGTCTAACAAAGCCATGAGCATCTAAAAAATATAGTAATTATAACTAATGAGGCTAATTTAGTGTGAAAGTATATTACAGACATTTTGGCATGGCACTGCAAGGGATAATCGGTTACTCTCCCACAGTGATAAAATATTGTGGTGGCTGATATGATACGTGTTGACCTTACAGATGAATCTGCTGTGCCTTGATTAGACAGTCTCTTGTGTGGCCTAATATGTCAGGCTAATTAACAATCTCTCATGAATTCTTGTAGGGAAGTACTTTGTGTAATTTGTCATGACAAGGAAAATTTATTTTCCATTTTTTTACTATAGGAAAACAAATTAGGCCAAAAACATAAGACACTTTATTATAGATGTTATAAAGCTGTTGCAGCAGTGTCATAAAACTCTTTTTGGTTGTAAACAATTTGAGACTTTTACTACAAATTGTTTGATTGCTGGGTTCAATAGGAAGAACTAAGAACTATATGTTAGGCTAATATACCCAAACAAGAAATTAGATTTCTGCTAGTACAAAAATGAAGGATCCTAAATGGTTCTTGTTAAGCATGTGCAAAAGTACTTCTTTAATACTCTAACAACTACTCTATAAAATGCACTGAAAGCTTTTTCTGTGGCATTACTTACAGCAAGCTCCAACCATGGTCTTGGAGCTCTACCATCCTGCACAGTTTAGCTCCAACCTGACCAGGTAATAAAAAACTTCAAGAACATTTGTTTATTAGAGCCAAGAGGGCCAGATCTGAACTCTCCAGGGTAGTTGGTCTCCTGGACCAGCACTAGGCTTGTTTAAAGGTTCTTCCACTCTTCTCTATTGCAATATTTCTAGACATGTTTTATGTCAAGATTCCTTGAATCATTCAGCATAACTTAGGGAAATAAATACTGGTGCAATATGTGAAGCAATGCTGTGTTCATGACAATTCACACAGTTCTAGTTTATTTAGATACAAAAAAAATATGCACACCATAATGTTTGGCTGCTGTGAATACTAACAAATATATTTATTTTGCACAGTTAAATAATTATTTGGTTAGCAATTAATACATTACTACAGTTAATATAATACTTAAAAATGTAAAATGTAGTGTCTTGGTGACATTAACTTTGTATTTCAATACCAGACTTGTAAAGATACATCTTTTTAAATGACAATACATTTTCTCAACAACTGTTCCTTTCTTGACAGTTTACTTTATAATATACAGAACATCTGTAAAAATGAAAAAAAAAAAAAAAAAAAATCCTAAACTTCTTAAAATAAAAGGTTTCAGATTCTACTACATTATGGTAAAACTGTGCAAATTCCATTACATTTTATTGAATGTTTAAGTTTAAATGCATAAGGCCTAATTGGGAAGTCAATCAGTAGGTTATTGATGTGGATTGTAGAGTGTATCTGAGTGTCTGTAGAGTGTATCTACCAAAATCAGGCTAGCATTGCAGGGCTCACTATGTTGCAAACCTATGTGCAGAGAATGGCCAACCACCACATAAATATCTGGTGAACAGTGACACTGTGGTCAGAAAGTGACTGGAATTGAGTAGATGCAGGTCAATAAATTGTACAACATATGAGCTACAGTCTATAATTGTACATCAGTATATTGCAAAAAGTAAAGGTGCCTTGAATTTCCAATGGGACACTCAGGGAACTTAAAAATACATTTGAGTTGCCTCCGACAGAATTCCATAACTATATCACTTTGGTTCCACCAAACACCATTCTTCAGTTCTGGGCTCCTTGAAGAAAATATATTGCTGAAAGTTGTTGTTTTTACTATATTTGCAATGGCATAATTAATTACATTTTGAATTACACATGTATTCATAGGTTTGAGCCTGAAATGTGTTCTCTTTGTTTCTATGTTGAACACTGACATTTAATGTCAAACATATAAAGGGTTCTCACTGCCTGCAAAACAGAACTGTGCTCACAACAAAAAAATTCAATTAAATGCAAAATGTCTTATCTTCTACTTACAAATACAACACTGCTATCAATAGAAGCTTCAGAATTCACACTTGAACGTTTCTGCAGTTCTCATTATTTAAAATTATACCATGCAATGACTTCTCCTTAAGCCACAGGCTTAAGATCCAGTTACTTATTATCAATATTGGCATTATTCAGTAACTACAAATTATTTGATAACTAATATGAATGCTAATATTAAGATATTAAAATAAAATTACTCTAAATGTTTGCTAAATCCAAATTTTTGGAGGCTAAAAAGGTCAGATGAATAAAGGCAGATGATCTAGTCTTGATTGCTAAAACCAAACACTCAATCTCTCTCTCTCTCATTCTCTCAAAACAAAGAAGCCAAACACAGTTTCCTGTGCAATTGAATCATAATGAGTCATCAAACAGGAAGAACTAAAAGTGTGTTTGGAAAATTGTAACAAGCTCTGTTAATGAGGGCCATTGTTGGGGAGCATAGAGGTCTGAGCTGGATGTCTTGAACACATTTTGCATTTCATTCAAGTGGATACTTTACGTCTACTTCTGCATGCGTCCTTGTTATTCAGAATAATGATTTTCTACTGTGTATATAGTATAGATTAGTTGTAAGAAGCTTCTTCATCATTTCTTGTTTTTGTGTGGCTCATAAATCATATATATATATATATATATATATATATATATATATATATATATATATATATATATATATATATATATATATATAAACAAGTAATCATGCTAATATGATGGCTTACTAGGAATGTCTTACACTTATTCTTTTTAATAACATTTTTTTAATTTCACAGCTGATTGTATTGAGATTGTGTAAAATCTTTCAGATTTTTTTCCTGTCAAATTTCCTATTTTCCAAAATGTCCCATTTACTATGTTTCATTTTTTTGTCTCTCAAAATCTCAAAATGAAAACACACATTTTCTATCCTGAATCACAAGGGAGGAGACCTCAGGGAAAACCCAGGACATACTGCAGAGATTATATCTCTCACCTGGGAATGCCTTGGAATCCTCCCATATGAACTACAAGAGGTGGCTGATGAGAGGGACATCTGGTCTATGTTGCTTGAGTTGCTACTCCTCTCATATTGATAAGTACAATATGATTTTGAGTGGATGGATATAGAGTTCTAAAAATTGTGTGTGTCCATATATTTACTTCAGGTTTTTAAGATTTTCAGATTAATAAAAGTGCAACTTTTATTTGAAAAAAGATTTTTAAAAATATTTATTTTTTTACAGAGATAACAAAGATGACTGGCAATTCAATATACAATTTGCTTTTGTGCTTATTGAGTGAAAAATGGAAATGAAAAACAGTACAGTTATTCAAAAGAAAAATAAGTACAGTGGAACCTCAGTTTTCTGTCACTGTTCTAAAGTGCCTGATGATAACTGAAATGAATGATAACTGAAGCCATATTTTCCATCAGAAATAATGTAAATCCAATTAATTCATTCCAAATAATCCAAAATATTAACAAAAATAAAATTTATATAGAATAACTATAGTTTTACATACAGAGAACAATGAGAAACAAACACAAAAGACCAATAAAATGGATAAATGAACATTTAACATCACTCTTACAGGTTTATGCTCTGTTTTAGAGAGTACTGGTGTGGTCCAGCCAGCAGGCTTTGTTTTGTACATCCGTTCTCTGGGTTTTCAGCTGATATTTCTTTTCAAACTCATTTTCAGGCTGTGCGTTGTCACTTTGGTGAGACGTGTTTTCATTTGTTTTGAGCATTATCAACCAGAAACAACAATAAACAAAACTAGAGAAACAATGACAAACAAAGCCAGAATGAGCAACGAACACGTAGGTTAGTGACAAATGTGTGGATTGATGCTTTGTTTTTGCAAAATTATCAAAGTCATGTGGGCATGCTGAAGAAAACTGAGCAATCAACGATAACTAGGACAAAACTGTATGATAAACAGGGCAAACAATAAGTGAGGTTCTACTGTATTTACAAATATGTACTAATTAAGTAAACAATAATAAGAAGCAATTGTAGTATTTAGCCTCCAAACTTCCTCAATTACTGTTTCAGCAAATTTGAGTTACCTCACTCTCACTGAAATATATGTAGACCCCAAGAGAAAAAAGTGTGACATCACTTCTGTTTTGGACAAGGAAATTTAGATATGTAAGCTCTCTAAACAATGGTCCCTGATTTCCCCAACACAAGACACGAAAGCTTATACTTGTGTCAAAAACTGTGCCCTATTCACTATATTGTGCACTATTTTGGGGTTCACCATTATGTTGTGATGTATATTCTTTAATGCACTGCAATAAAGAATATAGAACCAATGTTTTGTACAGTGGATACCCACAATGCACTGTGTTGTTTCTAGTTTATTCATGCCTTGCAGTCACATGGTTTTGTTGTGGTGACCGCCATGTTGAGTACATAATGCAACAAAAACAAAGGAGCAAACTTCACACTTGAACTTGGCAAAGCAGACATGATACTATATAGATAGAATATATAGTACATATAGTAGAACATATAGAACATTTCTTCAATTGGATATGACCCATATTTATTATCACCTAAGCCTTTTTTTGACCGTTGGCCTCTTTGGATTCACTGTCAAACCTGTTGTTTCATGATATTTACATATATTTAATTCATAACCCATCACTTTATTCAGGACAATGTTTGAAAGCCCACAAAAGCACAGATGCATACACATAATTCACAGCAGGCTGGGTAATGTAGCCTAAAATATGGCATCTGAAGCCAAAAAAAAATTCCTTGTCAAAGCTAGGCTATGTGAGTAAAATCCACCTCCTAACATTATCATAGTGTTTATTTTTGAGCTTTAGACTTCTAAAGACAGTTTGGTTGTAAACTGACAACCCTAAAAGTAATTTAGCACAAATCTAATAATACCACAGTTTTCTGAAACATCTTATAAAACAGTTTGACTAGCATAAGCAAGTTAATTCACACAGCAAACAAGCTAGCTACCCAACTAGCTATCCTAATTAGCGTAGTTAACACTTAGTTATTAACCAAGGGTTACTCACAGGAGATACATTTGCATACAAGGTCGACTGCTTTTGGTTGGTTGCTAGTTTGCCCGTTTGATCTTGGCAAGTGATTTTTCCCTCCGGTCTGTGTCTTTGAGAAGTCTATAAAATTATAATTATTTATTCCCTCCTGGTGGCATCAGCCTTTTTTTGCAGAGGTCATTTTTTTTACTCATTAATGGCAGCTTGGTTTGTGTGGAACTATTATAAGTCTTTGCCTTTTGAGTATGTTTTTGAGTTGTCGTGTTTCTTTATATCACGTTTTACATAGAAATCAATCTCACAATAAAGGTGGTATGCCCGTGTATCAGCCCCAATACACAGCTTCAACCAGCCCTTGAATTCAACAAAATAGCTAAACTGGTAACAGTGGAATTAGACAGCTGCAACCCATGAATAGTGTTTAAACATCCATATTAAGTACCTGATACTTTCAATTTGCTTTTTATATTGTGATGGATGAGAGATCCATCACAGTGTGTGTAATATTAACTGATTTATGTTGGACTATTTAAGAATCATATGAGAGCGGAGCCCCTCCTTGAACTGCCACCTTACAGCGGTGGAGGGGTTTGCGTGCTTGAATGATCCTAGGGGCTATGTTGTCTGGGGCATTATGCCCCTGG
>BRDA01038305.1:0-18909 GCA_036984385.1 Crenuchus spilurus
TCCATGAGGGTGGTATGAGATTTTGAGTATGATTCCAAATCCAGACCTCCAAGGGGTATTAATTTTGATTTAC
The DNA here is from genome assembly GCA_036984385.1 of Crenuchus spilurus. Taxonomy (NCBI): domain Eukaryota; kingdom Metazoa; phylum Chordata; class Actinopteri; order Characiformes; family Crenuchidae; genus Crenuchus; species Crenuchus spilurus. The sequence goes on from BRDA01038305.1 coordinate 74, forward strand.
ATTGATCATTTTTATGTTTTTTTGTTCTTAACGCATTCCACTATGTAATAAACAAAGATTTTTAACGGGAATATTTTATTCATTGAGATCTAGTATGTGTTATTTTAGTGTTCCCTTTATTTTTTTTAAGCAGTGTATTTAACCTACACCAGTGAAGCCATGCCCACTCAGACTATAATGGCACCCACTCAGATCAGAGCAGTTTAGCCATGCCCATTCAGCCTACAGTAGCATTAGCCTGGTAATGCCAATGTAAAAAAAGGAAGCTTCAGACAAACGTGACTTGACTGGAGTAATGAGGAACAAAAACCTATTCAGACCAAACCATATACTGTATATAAATATGCATAAAACATCGTTAATCCATTCTAAAGTGCATGATGATAACCAAAAGGAACTGAAGCAATATTTCCCATAAGAAACAGGGGCGTCTCTACATCAGGGACAGGTGGGGCCCGACCCCACTAAATATCGTGGACCAGTGTGTGACATAATCAATAATTTTATTTAAATTAATTTTATTTTAATATTATTTTCTAAAATTGTTGTGTATTTGACTTATGACAATGGCAGTAGTTCTCAATACATTTAAAATATTCCTGTACATGTTGTGTAAGGTCAGTACTTTCAGCAGTCTTCACTTCACACTGGTAGTTCGTTTCTCTGGTCTGAATCATAATGAATTAGTTTAACTTGGAGTGTTTCCCCTGTGTTTCACACAAGCACAAACCTAAATGCACCAAAATGTGCCCCAACAAACCACGTGAACACATTGTCTCATCTAACTGCTCAGAGCTGTCTGGTGCAGGAGCAAGAAAGTAAACACTACAGTAGTAGCAGAGCAAAAACTGTCACTGTTCTGCTGGTGTTTCCGTGTGGTGTTTACCTCATGTCTCCTGAGCCACAGCTTCATTCTGCTGTTTAACTGTCTTGAGAGCTCTCACTTATCTGCTACGAGACAGTGCCACGTGACAGTCTATGAGTTATTGACACGTGACAGCAGCAACAGTACAGTACGGTTTTAGCACTAACCAGCTCTCCGTTTATCTCAAACGTGTGGAGTTACACCACTGTCAGGTCGGATCACATTCTCACCACAAGTGAACCGCTCCTGAGATCATTTGAGACCGGACTGAGACCACCTCCTCTCGCAGGTCTTGGTACGGTTTGTTTGATCTGCACCCGAGATTTCCAAAGTGGTCACCAAAGTAAAGGCAACGAAATACCACCAGCAGAACACTGGATTATGCTTTTTAGAATTTCATTTATGTGTTTGAATTAATTGAGCAAGTAGGTTTGTGTGTAGTTTCACTGACGAGTGGGACACTGCCCTTACACAATTTATTGTGCCCCACCTGGCTTTCTATTGTAGAAATGCCACTGATAAGAAATAATATAAATCCAATTAATCTGCTCCAGACACTCCAAAATATTAAAATTTTGACCACTGACCACTCCAAAATACATTTTATATAAAATAACTAAAGTTTGACATACAGAAAACAATGACAAATAAATACAAATGATTAATGAAATGGATAAATGAACATTTAACATCACTACAGGTTTACGCTCCATTTTAGAGCGTGCTGGTGTGTTTTTGCACACAATTTCTTGGGGTTCTGGTTTCTATTTGTTTTCAGGTGATAACACTGTGTGGTGTCACTTTAGTGTGACCTGTTTTAGCTTGTTTTGAGGATTATCAACAGAAACAATGAGAAACAAAGCCAGAATGAACAATGAATGTGTGAGTGAGAGACGAATGTGTGGGTGGATCCTTTTTTTTCAGAAAATTAGCTGTGTTGCACACGGCAACAAAAACTGGGCAGATGGACGATAACTGGGACAAAATTTCCTTGAAAAAGGTGACGATAACTGAATTGTACGATAACCAGGGCAAACAATAACAGAGGTTTCACTGTACAGTCTATGGACCAAACACTGAACACAAGTGTACTGTACTGGATTATTATGAGTTTAATAGTGTATACTACTAGACTACTATTCTATACTACTACTTTAGAAATACTCATTGTATAGATTAATTTATTCAGTCAATGTTCTGTCTTTATTTGAATTCCTTTAATTATAACTGTTATAACTGTTATTATTTTATGGTTTATAAACCCTAACCAGAATATTCAGCACCCTCAAGAATTACTGAGACTCTTGATAAAAAGATATATATACAGTCTAAAAACTAAATGTGCTACAAATGGTTCCTTAAGTGATTACATTACATTACATTACATTATATTACATTACATTACATTGCATTTAGCGGACGCTTTTATCCAAAGCGACTTACAATAGTAAGCTATATGATGCCATAGAAGAACTACCTTTGGTGTCCGGAGGAACCATTTCTGAAATAGAGATTGTGAGTGTGAAGAACCTTTTTAAAGGGTTCACTTCATCTAAAGTTTCTTTAACAATGTAAAGCTATCTTTACATTGACAAAATTGACAAAAAGTTCATTTGTGTTCATAATTTTATTAAAAGGTAAACTGTCATATTTTAAATTGATTATATTGTAAAGTGACATATTTCAAGCCTTTTGTGTTTTACTGTTGATCATTATGATCAACATATATAATAGTAAATTACTACTCATACAACATTTAACCCAAAAAAGGTTTGAAATATGCCACTTTGTGTAATGAATCTAAACAATTAGACAGTTTACCTTCTTTAATTAAATTATGAACAAAAATGACATTTTCCACAATAGATTATTTTAGATATACACTAGTACACTAGTATGTATCTATATTATTACACTATTTTGTGAATGTAAGCTATATAGAATATAAGTGACACACGCTGATCAGCAGTAAAATTAACACCACATCCTTGTGTCTATACATATTGTCCATTTTATCAGCTACTCTTACCACGTACGGTGGTGCCTGAAAAGTTGTGAACCCTATATTTCTCCATAGTGTTGTCCTAAAACGTCACCAGATTGTCCTAAAAGTACATCAACAGAAGTAAATCTAACTAATGAGACAAACATATTAGACATGGTCATTTATTTCTTGAGGAAAATGATTAAATATTACTTGTCTATGAGTGGAAGAAAGGGAACTTTTAGGATTAGTGGATAATTTGAAGGTGAAATTTGAGTCAGGTGTTGTTAATCAATGGGATGACAATCAGGTGTGAGTGGGTGCCCTGTTTTATTTAAAGAACAAAGACCTGGCAGGAGTCAAGTCTTCACAAAATATTTGTGTGTTACACCTCAGTGTTACTGCTGGAATGAAATTAGTGCACCAACCTAAAATATCTTGTGAACAGTGTCCTGTGAGGTTTACTGCAGTGAGAGGAGTGTAGTTAGTGTACATGACCAGCTGGAGGAGCTCTGGTCACACAGTTACATTAATACAGGATGGACGCAGTTGGCCACGGGCCTAATAATGGACAGATCAGTCTCGGCCTGTCATGGTCAGGAGAAAAACATCAGAGACACAGCTCCATCTATTCTGACATTTCTATTATTCTGACCCAGATTTACAAACACATTATTATTTTCACAAAGACAGACACGTCTCTCTCTGTCTCTCTCTCTCTCTCACACAAACACACATACATATATGAGTATGCACGTATATATTATTATTACAAATACATACTTACATATGTAACACATGAATTAGGCATGCAGCTTATATTACTTGTTAGCTACATTAGCCTTAATTTAATTTTTCTTCAGTATAAGGCGGACTGGTTGCACACACCTGAGTAGCCTGGTTATGTTCATACAGGAAGTCTAAGCATTTGTTTTTAACATCCGTACCTCTCCTGCTGCCTTGGTTACAGTACAAAGCTGCTGAATTAAAGTGGGACGTATAAAATCAGCCATGGCTGTTCTTTGCTGGGATGGAGCCTAATTGCTGCAGCTCTAATTGATTTGTTTCCATAGCAGGAGATGAGCTGAGCCCAGGTGTAGCAGTGAGGCAGTACTATCGTTTCCATCCTTTCTGCTTTACATTAATTCACACTTTTATTGATGTCATTCCCACAGTGACCTTTCACCAGCGCAGCTTTAATACAGCTGAGTTTAAAGCTCAGAGCAGATGGCTGAGGCTTCATGGGTAGAGAAACAACTCTCATAAAGCTGAAGCTCCAATTCAGCCCATATACGGCCTGCAGCCCTCAGTACACAGTGATAAACCACTGATTTTTTCAGGTTTCCAGTGTGAAGATCACCAGCTCATTATTTTATGTGCTTTTGTGTTTGTTGTTGTCCAATTTTGGTTGGAATACCAGAGAAAAACAGAGCTAACCTGCATTGACAATCTCTTTATTTACTTGTTTGTTTGTTTTGAATTTACAGAAGCTGTGTTTTTTTCCATAATATCATTTTTTAAAAATGTGTTTTATTTATTTTTTGCAGAAAAAGTGCTTACTGGCAATTTCACTCAAGTTTCAGGCCACACATGTTAAAACAGCCCATTTTAAATTCATTGTTTTTATGATGTCATGTAAAGCAACACATTTACATATGACACATTTACATATGTCTTAAAGGTAGAGCAATAAAAACAGCCTGTTTTATTCTAAGAGATAAAGAGAAGTTGAACAGTGACCATGTAAACATGAATTATAACTGTTTAGGTACATAAAACCACACAAAGGATATAAAAAATCCAATAAAAAATGTGGGATGTGGGCCTTTTAAAAATGAACGTGTACAACCTGGTTTTTGTTGAGTTAACTGAGGTTATACACTGTCATGTCAGAATATTAGGAAAACCCCTGGTTTGAAATTAACTAATAGATGCCACTTGGCCTGGTTTACTGTATGTATAAGTGAGAACACAGTCAGTTGTAGCAGAGTGCAGAATGATCGTCATGGACAAAGGATGTGATGATGATGGGGTACCGGGTGAAGGGTGGTAGCATCTCTTTAGTAAAGGTGTTCTGAGAATGAACTTCTTGTGGATTGAGTGCCTTCTATCAGTGGTGCTACACGGGCCATTGATGCCAGACAATAACAATGACTCTGGTGAGAAGTACAAAGCAATCAACATACCACAGTGGATCAGTTAACCTCTATAATGTACACAAGAGCAATGATGAAAGTGTCAAGGCTCACCATGTCATGTGGCACCAGCCTGTGCTAAGTTAATTCAGAATATTCTGATGTGATATTCTGATTATATATATAATTGCACACCAACATTAAGATAAAGAAGTAGAGCAAGTGAGTGTGTGAGAGAGTGAAAGAGAGAGAGACTATTGTTCCATTATGGCAGTCTAAAAATAGCGTGTTTTTTTCTAGCCAATCAGCAGATACTTGTTATAACAGCCATATCATTATGCCAATGAGCAGATATAAGTGGTGAAATGATGCAGTATGGATGAAAGGAGGAGAGAGAGACAGAAGGGGGTGGGGGCTTAAACCTTCCTATGCAGTATATATAGTATGTATGTATGTATGAATGTATGTATGTATGTATATATATATATATTCAAAAGCCTATTTGTATGTATGTATATACTGTATATACATATATGTACTATGTATGTACAAACCCCATTTCCAGGAAAGCTTAAATCTGTCATCTGTTAATTCACTTGGTAATATATTTAACAGACAAAAGGACAAAGAAAAATGATTTTCACTGTTTGCAGTGACAAACATAATTCAATTTGTTATATATAAACAAAATTAGAAATTCATGCCTACAACACAATAAAAAAGCTGATCAGAGGCATTTTTAACACTGGATCTCATCACCTTTACTTTATTATAGTCTTCAATAGTTTGGGAATTGAAGATACTAGCCATGGCCTAGTGGTAAGGATCTGGTCTTGTGACCAGAAGGTTGCTGGTTTGATCCCCAGACAGGACATAACTGAAGTGCTCTTGAGCAAGGCACCTAACCCCCTAACTGCTCCCCGGGCGCCGGGGGATAAGGGCTGCCCACCGCTTCAGGCACAAATTCACACAGCCTAGTGTGTTCAGAGTGTGTGTGTGTGTGTTTCACTGCACACTTAGGTTAAATGCAGAGGTCAAATTCTGTTGTGTGAAATACACATTGATTAATCTTAATACTAATTGTTAGAATTTTTGCCCATTGTAGCTGTTTACAAGACTTGAGCTGTTCAACAGTCCATGGTCACTGTTGTCTGTTTCTCTTCAGTATGATGCTTCATATATTTTCAATAGGAGACAGATATGTACTGCAGGAGACTCCATGTCTATGAAGCCACACTGTTTTAACTTGTGTAGAATGAGGCCTGACATTGTCCTGCTGAGTTCCTGGGAAAATATATCATCTTGACAGCAGCAAGTCTATCCAAAACACCAACATAAGCATCTGCATCAGTGGTACTATCATATACAGTGGTATGAAAAAGTTTGGGCACACCTGTAAATTTTCATGATTCTCCTTTATAAATCATTTGTTGTTCAGATCAGCAATTTCAGTTAAATATATCATATAGCAGATTCTGCCTAATTTTGTTTACATAATCATTGCACACTTTCTGTAAATCCTATAAACTTAATTTCACTTTAATTTCACTCAAATATCACCGTGTTCGTCTGCTATATGATATATTTAACTGAAATTGCTGATCCGAACAACCAATGATTTTTAAAGGAAAATCATGAAATTAAAAAGGGTGCACAAACCTTTTCATACCACTGCATATGCAGATCACCTATACCATAGGCAGCGATGCACCCTCATGACATCACACATGCTGTTTTTTGCTTTTTTCATTGACAACATGTAGACGTTTACATGTTTTTCACAAAAACAATCTAAAATGTGGACTTGTCTGACCATAGAACACATATCCATTGTCTTTCAGTCCATCTCAGATGACTTGCTGGCATTTCTCGACAAAAATATGGCCTCCTCTGTGTATAATACAGTTTCAGGGTGCATTTTGTGAAACAGCAGCAGACTGTTAATTGACAATCATTTTCAAATGTACTTCCAAGCCAATGTAAATATGTCCATTACGGTAGCATGATGGCTCCTCAAACAATACCACCTAAGTGCTTGGTGGTCACACACATTCATCAGTGGTTTCTGTCCTTGGCCTTTATTTCCCCAATATTTCCCCTGACTCCCTGAATCTTGTCATGTTATTATGCTGTTGATGATGGAAAAATCTAAATTCTTTGCACTGAGAAGCATTGTCTCACAATTCTCTCATGAACTTTAGCACAATGTGGTGAATCACAACCCATCCTTACAAATGACAGATTTCAGTTTTTATTGCATTTTTAGAACGTGTCCCACCTTTTCTGGAAATGAAGTATGCATATATGTTTATAGTCTGAAGGGTTTATAACTGTATTTAAAATTCACAGTACAATATTTATAGTGATGTATCTTCCTTTGAAAGCTTTTCTTACATACACTGAACAGAACTAACCAGAGCTTAAAGGCACAGTATGTAATATTTCGGGTTATCTTTTAGCAGAATTTAAGATAATCACTAATAAAAAATGATTAAAAACACATCTAATCATTATAAACTAAGAAGTTGTTTGATTATTTACCTTAGAATAAGCTGTTTATATCTACATTGGTTGTGGGTCGAACACCAACTGAGGCCGCCAGGTTGCATTACCATGTTTCTACAGTAGTTTGAAAAGGACAAACAGGCTAATGAACTGGAAAACTGTTTGTGTTGTAATGACGAATTGGCCACACAAATTCGATGGCGCTGTAGCTTTGTTTTTACCACTGACTGACATAAAACAGGAGAAGAAGAAGAAATACACATATACCTCAATAAAACCTCAATAGGAAGAAATACACAGAGGAGAAGCAAGAATAAAGGTTTTTTGGTTTATTTGTTAAGATGGCGGAACATTCTTATGCTCATCTCAGACAGTGGCTGTTTACCAACACAAAATATGTTCCGTCTGCATTGTAGCTATGATAATTTTACATATTACATTTTCTACATTTCTAATTAAAATTAATCTTAACACTTGACATATCACTAGCTCTAAAGCTGCTATTAGACATCGCGTTCGGGAGTATCAAAGATTTGACACCTTACGGCCACCGTAGACTTCTTCGTGTGTGGAAGGGAGGGGCTGTGGAAATAGTTTTCAGTTGGTTGCAATATGGACACTAAACCACTAGATGTCGCTGGAAACTACTGATTTGAACCATACGCATTTAAGCAAACCTGAACGGAACAGTTATGAAATTAATTGATTTTCAATCTAATGGCAGGAAATTCAGAAAGAGGGAGTGATTGTAGTATTAAACCATGATCCTGCAGTGCAGTCTGTATTTACGCAGTACACTTAATTAAATTTCAGCTTGTTTCTGATCACACTATATCACATTTTCCTGCTATGCTGTTAAGTGAGATTTTATCAAATTATTTATAGCTAGATATCTCATGTGAGGTGTCTTGTGAAATATGTGATGGAAATGTAATTGTTTTTCTGACAAAACACACAGCAGATTTACAGCACTATTATTATTACATACATACATACATACATGTACATACATACATACATATACAGAATCAAAAAGTTAGGACCATCCAGAGGTTTCCATTAGAACACACATTTATTTCAGAAGGAAATCTTATTTTTTATCGTTTGGAGTCTATGATAAAATCCACAAATGGTGATGCTCCAGATACTCAATCCTCTATGATGAATATCACATGGTGAGGTAGGACAGTGTCACCACTTTTACTCTCCACCAGAATTTTAGACCAGATTTTGTGCAAGGCATCATAAGAGATAGAAACATCATAGATGTACAAGACTATCAATGACTAGAATAGGAGATATTAGTCCATGAACAACATCAATAAACTCTATTAACCACTAGAATAGTGTAATGCAGGGTAACATTTAAGGAAAGATGAGCACAGGATCATAGAACAAAATTTAAAACGTAAGAAACAAAACAAACAAGATGACAAACAAAGAACACAAACAGAAAAGGGATAAAGCCAAGGCTGCACTAAGACTAGGCTAACACAGATGACTAAATGAGGTCTCAGCAAACAGGATATACAGAGGACTGAAAGAGGTCTCAAACATGATACACGGGCTAATGAAGCTACACAGGCTAAGGAAGCTACACAGGCTAGGATACTATACAAGCTACACAGGCTAACAGGATTAATGAACAAATGTGCGAACAGAACCTTAGAAAGGCAGAAGGCTAAGTTACTGCATGCAGAGCACAAAAATACCAAGCAATGAAGCAATGTCCAGACTTGGCTTAAATAGTCCTGAGAATCAGTGTCTCAAAGGGAGACAGCTGGGAGAGGTAAGTCACATGAGTTCAGAGGAGCACCAAGGTTTCTGGGAAGTATAGTTCTGGAGCAGGAAGCATGACAAAAGGAGATATTAGACTATGAACAACCTCAATAAAAACTATAAATTGCTAGAGTAGGAGATTATTAGTACAGTGGTAACCCTACTTACGAGCATCCCTACTGAGTATTCCAGGTAACGAGTCGAGATCTCGGAATATTTTTGTTCCAGGTAAAGAGTAGCGTACATTTCTTCAAGTATGCCAAACCGCTAGGGGCGCTGTGGTCGTAGCATCTCCTAGATGCTACCGTAGAAGAAGAGGTCAGTCAATACAAAGTGAAAGTGCTTGTTGAAAGCGACGCTAAGGTCGCAAAAGGTAGTGAACAAGAAAGTTAGATACATTTTACTTTTACTTTTCATATGTAAGTGCAGCCGCCAACCTACACGAGCACCGTTGGTCTCCCTCTCATTAGCGGCCAGCCTACACGAGCGTCGTCGTTGTCACGTTTATGTTTTAAAAAAAACATATAAACACATTATTTAGCATATTAAAGTATACTGTATATTTCCCAGCTGACACAGATTAATCCGTTTTACATGTATTCTTATGGGGAAAATGCATCCAGCTAACGAGCATTCCAGCTAACGAGCTCGGCTCCTGCGCGGATTAAACTCATAAGTAGGGTTACCACTGTACATGAACAACCTCAATAAGCATACATTATTTAATCTGCCATAACATTTGGCCAGGGCGCATTTTACATGATATTTTCCCCCCAAAATATTAATTTCAGTAAATAAAGTTATCTATTCTAGATAAAACGAAGATATATTCTCTAGAATATAACTGTATATAGAAATACTGAATAAAATGTTTTGGTATGTAATGTAAACCGCGACCCTGATAAGGATTAAGCGGTTGTGATAATGAAGTGGAATGTATTATGTTTGAATCTGCTCTGTATGGGTTATTATTGAATAAAATGACAATAATTATAGATTTAATGTGATGTAATGCTATTAATGTCCAAATCAAAGTTGTACTGTATATGTCAAATTTGACGCAAAGTAAAGATAGAGTGGAACAGTACATGCTGAAGCTGCTTAATGACTTGTTAGAATGTGCTGAAGCAACAACACATTACTGTAGAAAACTGTTATATCAGTCTGTTCTTTCCCTGAAGCTACAGGCAGCAATAATATTCAAAACTTCATCAACATAAACACATTTTGAGTTTACAACCACAAAAACAATTACTCTCTTTAGGGCAGAAACAAATGGTGCAGTCATCTGTCTATCCTATCATTTATGCTCTTTTATAGAAAATATTTCTTCACTAAGGTTCTTAAAACATCAGAACAGTTTTGAAATGTTCACCCAGAAACCATATTTACATCTTCATAGTTCATCAGCCAAAACATGTCTGAAAACCAATTTTGCTTCTTTAGTTTAGAACTGGAGCTGTGAGGTTAATGTTACAAACACTAGAACACAAGTCTCACAAATAGCCCAGTTTTTTCTGTAAACATCACCAAAACATCTCTCAACACACTCAAACCTCATCCAGATCTCAAAGAAGGTCTCACACACTTATCAGTATGGTTTAAGACCCTTTCACTAAAACTGCTAAGTGTCTGAGGTTTTATTAATGTTTATAGTTGACAGTAAATTATTCAGTGTCTTAAATCACATCCACTAGTCTGTGAGACCTTCATTAACATTTGGATGAGTTCTGAGCAGATTGAGAAAAGTCTTGGTGATGTATTTTCACAGAAACAACGGAGCTATTTTAATGACTGTTCTAGTGTTTGTTACCAAAGCTAATCTCCAGTTGTAAGCTAAAGAATGATTCATTAAAACAGGAAACTGTGCTGTAAAATTCATATTATGTTTGTTTAAATATACTGTATATTTCTACAGTCTTTAAAGGTCTTCTAATGTTATTCACTGGTTTTCCTCTGTATGACCTCAGTTCCTATTTAATATTCCTAGTCATGTCTGACTTCTATATTGACATTGGCTCAGATGAGTCTTTGCTTCTTCTCAGGGGTTTCTCCTCATGTTCTAAAGGAGGTTCTCCTTTTGAATCTTGGTTCCTCTCAGTGGTTTCTCCTCATGTTCTTAAGGAGTTTCTCATTTTGAGTTTTGGTTCCTCTCGGTGGTTTCTCCTCTTGTTCTTAAGGACGTTCTCATTTTGAGTCTTGGTTCCTCTCAGTGGTTTCTTCTCATGTTCTTAAGGAGGTTCTCATTTTGAGTCTTGGTTCCTCTCAGTGGTTTCTTCTCATGTTCTTAAGGAAGTTCTCATTTTGAATCTTGGTTCCTACTCATATTTTCACTGAATATGATTACCTCCTTCCTACAAAACAACGCTCTATGTGACACAATACTGACTCCGACATGATCACCTATCGACAGACACCAGAGACCACCAGCAGCTACCACAGATGAACTTTTGGAAATACTGTATGTAGATTACATGATATGACTATTCAAAAACACATGAGTCTTTTCTTCTCTGTAGCAGACATGAATCAGAAACTGATTATTCTCACTCTGATATCTCCTGAATCATCTGGTGTATATGTGATCAATAGATCTGTTTTATTTAAAGAACAGAGCTCTATTAAAGTCTAATCTACATAACACATGTTTGTGGAAGAGTCCTAAATGGCATAAACAAAGGACATTTCTTAAGACCTCAGAAGTAGAGTTGATGCTCATCTAGCTGGAAAAGGTTATAAAACCATTTTTAAAGAGTTTGGACTCCACCAATCCAAAGTCTGACAGATTATGTAGAGATGGAGGAAATTGAAGACCATTATAACCCTCCCCAGAAGTGGTCGACCAACAAAGATCACACCAACAGCAAGGTGTGTAATATTCCCCTGGTTATTATCTGATTAAATCACATTCAGTGTGCAAAAGCTGTCTGTTACACTTATGTTCAGATTCATTTACTGAGGTCTGAGTAAACCTTTAGAGTGATAATATCTGTCGTCTAGTCCAGGTGCAAATATGAATGTCTATCTGTATTTGTTCTCTGGTCAAAATCATTGTATGCAGACGGAGGCTGTGGTCACCATTCCTGACAGGCATTAGAGCATTATATGGGCAGATTGGAGCTGATACATGTGATTGTGTGAGGTCAGGGATGCAGAAAATGTCTAGTTACTGAGAGGAGGGGAATAATTTGACTACTTTCAACTGCTAAACGTGTCTGATGTTGAGGATGATAAAACACCAAAGATAGAAACTCCAAAAACAGGAGCTTCATCACAGTCCGATTGTTTGGTTCAAACTCATTTTAAATGTTAGGACACATCTGGATATTTTTCAACATGTCTTGTCCTCTGTACTCTTCTTTACAATACCATTTTAGGTACTGAGGTTCGAGAATGCTCTCCTTGATGGGATTTTAGTAAACTCACCGGTTTGATGTTGACAGACAAAATATAGCTTTTATCACTTTAATAATGATGAACATTACAATACGGAGGAATCTGATCCAGGATCAGTCTTCTACCAATTCTTCTGCTAGCTGAAGTGTCTGTCTGTGGAGGTGGGGTTTTATTATTGTTTATAGTTCACAGTAATTCATACTGTGTCCTAAACCACATCCACTACACCTTAATTATAGTGACCAGATGTCCTCATTTTCCAGCTGGAGCTGCCCCAGAAACATCTCTGTTTTTAACTCTGAAAACACTAGAAAGTCCTAAGTAAGACAGCAGAGCAGACAGTCTTGCCTTATGAGGGGCTGCCTGCTATTATCTACTAACCACTTCTACTACATGCTCACCTAGTTTTAGAGAAGACTACTGTGTAAAAATCGGTTCAGTTCAGAACATCCCGCAAACTATTTGAATGTTTGCTCCCAGATGATGCGAAAAATACATGAAACTGTAACTGCACCTTTCCTATTTTATTTCATAGATTGAAAACATTTTATATTTTAATGATATATTGACCACCGAACTGGAAACTTAATTAAGATCTGGATGAGGAAGTTTTGATTATGTATTTTTACAGGAACAATTGGGCTATTTGGGTGACTATTGAGTTCTAGTATATGTTAGCAATGTTAGGCTCAGTTCCAGTTCTAAAGAAACACAATTTGGACTGATGGATTCAGCCAGTTGTGTCTGAGGGTTTTTTTTGTTCTAAATGCTCTTAATGCACATTCTAGACATTAAGACAATACAGAACATGTTGGGTGTGAGGGTTTAACAGAACCTCTTTCTGTGGATAAAGTAAATATTGGGAAATGTCAAGTGTTTTTGCATGTTCTGGCTGTAATGCACACCCCCTGAGTCTGCAGAATCAGCGAGAGGTTTTGGGTTATGTGAGTATTGTGTATATTTTGGTTGGTGAGAGCTGTACATTAGCAGACTTTCACACCTCCTGTACGAGCAGCTTTACTTCGGCTCTTCTTTCAGCTTCATAACCAAAGCGAACAGGGCAGGAATGTAATCACAGCTGCCCCTTATAAAACCCCTTTAAAGCTCTTTCTAAAAGCTGCCCCCTGTTTTCCAAACCACCAACCCAAACCACCAGCTCAAAGCACCAGCTCAGACGTGGCTATTGTACAAAAATAAAGAGATCTGTCAGGAAGGGAGCCAGTAGAAGATTATTAAATTACAGCAGTTTACTGTGGAAAAAAACAGTAAATATTACTACTGTTAGATCTATTTTAAGAGATTTGTTATATAAAATATGTGACAAAATAACAGCAAGTTCATTTCATTTAACACTTACTGATACTGATACCTTTATTATACAGAGTAACCATTAATTAACAGTTTTATTTTACATTTAATTAATTTTTTTTTGGCAAATGTACCAGTATTTTAAATGCTTTTCCAATTCATCCATCCATCCATTATCTTATCTGCTTAATCCTGATCAGGCTTGCGGTGAGTTCCCTACCCCCTCATCAGGCAGAGGGCAGAGCATTACAGACTATCTTAGCCAAGCCCAGGACAGGGCGGAAATCACTAGATGCACAAACACACACACAGACACACAGACACACACACACAAGGACAATTTAGAGTACCCAATTCACCAGATACATCTTTGTCATTATTTGAATGGGCCGCTGTTGCCTCCTGTATATAATCTTCTTATTATCAACAGATGTTCACATTAACAAACTATCTGGAGTCTTAACACTATTAGAGATAGAGTTTGGTTTATGTCCAGCATTAGATTTAGGGCCTAGGTTATGGTTAGGTTTAGGTTTAGGATAAGACTAAGGTAACTGAAAATGAATTGAACTGGAACAGATTATTATGTAACTGATAATTAGGTAAATGTAAATGAAATGCAAGGTTAGCATGAACAAAGCATCCAAATAAAGTTCTACCCAAATTTAAACAGAAAACCGATTTGTTAAATTCAAATGAACATTTTCTAAAAAACAAAACAAAACAACAACTCACAAATCTATCTTTCAGAGAAGGAACAGATTGTTAGAATCACTGCTTTTGAAAGTGCCTTGGATGTCAAACATAAAAACATAAAACAAATATAAACAAGATATTAAGTAGATAAAGCTGACTGAGAAAATGCCAAGAAACCTTCCATCTAAGCAAGAGGTGCCTACTTTTAAGAATTTAAAATATAAAACATATTCTGGTTTGTTTAACACTTTTTTTGTTTACTAAATAATTCCATATACATTTCTTCATAGACTGAATGACATCAGTATTAATCTAAAATGCAGAACATTTTTAAATAATGAAAAACCACTGAATGTCCAGATGGTGTGTCCACGTTTTTGACTGGAACTGTACTTTGGAGGAACACTATCCATATGCACAAAAAGAGTCGACAACTAACTGGCATCCAAATAATATATAACAAAATATTAAGGCTTTAATGTACATTTACATGAACATTTTTAATGGTATGAGATGTTTTCAATTATGTTTCTGCATTCTGCCCTCTTACAGATGAAGTGAATAACATTAATTATCACCTAACAGTGGTGTATGTGAAGGTCTGGGATATGAGTTGTTAAAGTTGATTTGTTGGATGTTGGCGAAAAGAACAGATGTGACCCGAATGGCTGGATTTAGGAAATGTGTTTTCTCAGAATGTGTTGCTGTAGATATCAAGCCTCTTTATTTTCTAACTCATTGGTCGTTTTCATTTCTTATATTAATATTAATCAAATAATTAATATTTTATAAACAAGAATAAAATAAAAGCCCACCAGACAGTTCAAGTGTACATGTTGGATTTGTGTTTACAGTTTTAAGAAAATGGTATAACATTAGAAGAATTTTGATCAGCTGAAAAGCTGCAATAAATATTGATCACGGAACTGATGCTCGTCCATCAAAAATGAACATTATTATTGCTTATTCTTCATTATGTAACTATATAAATGTCTGTGGAATTTGGGCTTCAATGCCATGATGCTGTTGGCACGTATATGAGGCTGTGTAGTTTTTATTGAATACAATTGTTCAGTTCCACCCAGAGAAGATAAATATTTGAGAAAGAAATAGGATTTGGCACATTGGAGTTAGAAAGAGCATGAAAACATGCCTGTGTGTGTGGAGAGTGTTTATGAGCTTCTCAATCAGACTGCAATGTTCTTTTTCGAGTCCTTGAATGCTTTATAGAAAGATGATGAGGCCCAATGAAAGCTGATTGCAAAAACATTACATTAAGTGACCTACTTTTGAAGAGATGTTTCAGAAATATTCATCCTGTTAGAAATGTAGAACACTGCAGATTTGCAAAAAGCCTTTTGTTTTCTCTTAGAAACAGTGCCTGGTTTTATTTCTAACTGATAGTCTGATTGAAAGTGAATTAATGATTTTTTCAAAGGCTTTACTCCTCTGCTTTAACTGTGTCAAGACTAGAAGCATTTTCAACATGAGAAATAAAAATGGTTCAATCATGTTGACAAATTTTCTACTTTTCTCAGATGTAGTCAATCAGACAAGATGTGTTTGAAGTCTTTAGAACTGGAGCTGAAAGGCCAACTTTTCTAGCAAATACTAGATCTCAACAGTTACCTAAATAGCCCAGGTGTTTCTCACCTAAACATCCTCATCAAGATCGTAAGAAAGATCGGACTATTGGATGTGGTTTCGGACACAGTATAACGGACTGTTTTAAAAATAACAAAAAACTTGGGGAACTGAGTGGCTCAGCAGACTAAGACACTGACACTATAAGCAGAGGATCGCAAATTTGAATCCGGGTCATACTGTTTGCCATCAACAGCCAGGGTCCAAGAGAGCAAAAAATTGGCAGTGCTCTCTCTGGGTGGGTAGATGGCGCTCTCATTCTCCCTATCACTAACACACTGCAATGTCCGCTGGCTAAGGCGTCTACTGATTGGTCCATTTAGAGCTGGGGTCCTGCGCTTTCCTCCAAGCATGTTGGCTCCCCAGTGAAGATGTATCAAGCAGTAGTGTGAAAAGAGGCAGTGGCCATATCACACGCAGCAGAGGAGGCGTGTACATGTCTTCACCCTCCATGAGTCAGGGACAGTGCAAAGTGATGGGGAGAGCCCCCTAGTGGATGGGATGGGTTAATTGGCTACATCCACATTGGGAAGGAGAAAATTGGCAAAAAATAAAATAAAAAAGGAGGAAAAAGACCTGCTGAATGCTGCATAAACCATCTCAGACAACCTACACAGAGTTAAAAGTGCTGATCTAGTATCAGTTGTAATGATGATAAACATCATAAATACAAAGGAATCTGACCCAAGGTCAATCTTCTGCCAGCACTTTTGTGATGAGTCTGTCTGTAGTGGTGAGGTTTTATTAGTTTATAATTCACAGTCAGTAATATTGTATCCTAAACCAAATCACCTAGTCTGTAAGACCTTCATTAAGATCTGGTTGAGGTTTGAAAGAAGTTTTGAGAAACTAGGTCCATGAAGTTTTTAGAGAAACTAGATTCAAGGTTTAATGTCAGTTCACATCTATTCAAATGATTAACATTTATATAAGATGCTTTTAAATCGACCATAGAATAATACTTTAGCTTATTCTATTCAGTTTAAATGTTGCTCTGATGTCTATGTAGAAGATAAGTGACTTAGATTGGTGTGAAAAATGACCAGATGTGCTTAACACACATTTTAAACCACAAGATTTGGCCTTTGAATTAAACAAGCTGTTTGACCTTTTATGGTAAGCTTGTGAATCATTTTATGAGTCCTGCACTGATTGGCTGGTGTACAGCTGGGCAGCCTGCTTACACTTACTTCAGGGGGTACATGAAAACAGGTGGGAAATGCACTTCAGCTCGAACTCTGCCCTGTTTGGCAGGTATACATCCAACATAAACTGTATACACAAGTCTTTTTTTGAGCCAGTGGCCCCCAGAATGTTTTTTGTTGTTGTTGTTCTTTTTTTGATACTCATTCAGCATGAAAATGCATGAGAGATAAAACCTTTTTCCCTGAAATAAAATGAGAGCTGAGGATGAGATTAAAGACAGTAAATGTACACGGAATGGAAGAGAAGTGTCTGAGAGAGGAGGTGAGTGAAAAGAAAAGTTATGGATTGAACGGATGGTTCAGAGAGGATGTTTGCCCAATTGTAATGGTGGTCTGGAGGCTGGTGTATGTAATGTTTGTGGGAGGAGTCAAGAGTGTTATGAAATAGTCTAGGACTTTGGAGTTGGATCCTTTCTGTGGTCTGGCTTGGGTTATTTGTGTTTGAAGGAGTCAACAGTGTTTGAGGTTCACAGTATGTCAGTTTCATGCACTGAATGCCAAAATAAACAGTTTTCCATTGTAGTGGAACTTTGAGAGGTGTCATGTTACATTAGTTGGCAAAGTAGTGTTATTGTTAAGTCTGAGGACTGAACCCCAGTCTACCATGTGGGAGCCAGCGTTGTTACTAACATGTCAGCTCTTTCAGTTCATTTACTTTTGGCCGCATGTATGTTGATGTAATATATTTCATGAATGTTCACATATGAATAAAGTTAATTCATGAATGACTGTTCAGAGTCCCTAATGTAAAAGGTAAATGTTGCCACATTTTCACTGTATTGTTGTGGCTGTGGATCTCTCTCTCAGCTGGAGTTTCTCCTGAGGGATTTGTGAAGATGGATGTGCTGTGGTGAAATTTAGGCCAAACAACAGCAGCTACACAACAGAGGGTCACCTAGAACTGAGTTTTTAAGAACCATATCACAAAAAACTACATTTTCCATGTTTACATTTTCAGATTTAATTTCAAATATACTGTGAGAACCAGACAAGTTTCTTATAAAGTGATCAGTGAGCAGATGTCTCAGATCCAGTGGTGCTTGAAAGCTTGTGAAAATGATCCAATATAGCATATTTGTGAGAGGCAAAAGTATGTGAACCTTTGCTTTCAGTATCTGGTGTGACCCCACTTTGCAGTAATAACTGCAACTAAACGTTTCCGGTTACTGTTCTTTAAACATTCTTTGGTAGAACGACTTGTGTGCTTAGGGTCGTTGTCTTGCTGCATGACCCACCTTCTCTTGAGATTCAACTCATGGACAGATGTCCTGACTTTTTCTTTTAGAATTCTCTGATATAATTCAGAAATGAAAGTGAAA